>CM031609.1:94205867-94238367 GCA_018398815.1 Conus ventricosus
GTCAAAACTATTTGTGCATCAACATTCTCTCACAAAAAAAGCACCACACGTCCGTTCACCACAGCACCACAACACCAAATGACGAGATAACTCAAGGCCCGTTGTCAACAACACTAAGTGCTGGGCGGATGTGACGTCTTTTTAACTATCACATGATTAAATCTTGACTTATGATAGGTGAATGTAAGAAACATGTCTATATCTGTTTTACCCCAGGCGGGAATGAGTGAGCAAGATCCTTTCAACCACTTATAGAAATCTCGCTATTCAGAACTGCAAGCAATAGAAATCGATCGCTATTCATAACTGCACCCTCTATTAAGAGAGGGCCATTTCAATAGGCTTTTGAAAGTCATTGAATTGCCTGCGCGGCAAGCGAGGAGGTATGGTTTCACTTCAGCGCACTCGTGTGTGTGTGTGTGTGTGTGTGTGTGTGTGTGTGTGTGTGTCTGTGGTGTGTGTGTGTGTGTGTGTGTGTGTGTGTGTGTTAGTGTGTGTGTGTCTTAGTGTGTGTGAGTGTGTGCATGGGCGCCTCTCTGTCTGTCTGTCTGTCTCTCTCTTCTCTGTCTGTCTGTCTGTCTGTCTGTTCTGAGGGCAACTTGACCTTAACGGACTTTGTCAGGGGTGCCGGTGATTCTCTCTCTTCCGCCACAGGAAAAGGCGGCTTTTAGGCCACTTTCGCCCAAAAACTCGGTGGTGAAGCAAGTGAGTTAGAATTGGTAAAATGCTGTTCTCTACACTACATATTTTAGACATGATATTCCTCTCCTTGCCAGATAATGCGAAAGAAAGAATATAACCGACATTGTGACCATTGGTGTGTGTGTGTGTGTGTGTGTGTGTGTGTGTGTGTGTGTGTGTGTGTGTGTGTGTGTGTGTGTGTGTGTGTGTGTGTGTGTGTGTGTGTGTGTGTGTGTGTGTGTGCGTGCGGGCGCGCGCACGCGGATATGGATGCATGCATGATTCTGTCGTTTGCTTTCGTAGTATTAGTCTGTTACTTCTTCTAGTTTGCAAGTTGACTAGTGTATTCACTTTTTCCTCTTTTGGTGCTACATTGTCTTGCCTGTTGTCCATGTGCTTTTTTTTCTTTTTTTCTTTTCCCCAGGGCTGGGTGGAAAAAAAGCATGCGCGATTTGATTATCTCATTACCCTGGTTAAATAAAATTTTGTTCGTTCGTTCGTTCGTTCTATTCTATTATTGAGATCTCTGCATGGTTCCACGTGGGGGTGGGGGGGGGGGGGGGTGGAGGAGGGACCTCGCTGCTGACCGTCTCTCCACATCCACGTGTTTGGTCAATGTGTGTCAAAGGCTTCAGCGCTGGCAAGCTGTTTGTTTGTTTGTCTGTTTGTTTTCATGACATGAGACCCCCCCACCCTCCTCCTCTGCCACACCCGCTCCCGACTCCCCGTCCAGAGCCACACCCTGCCTTGTGTCCCGCCACAGCCCTTCACCGGCAATTTACAGAGAGCAGTCACACCCTGCCTTGTGTCCCGCCACAGCCCTTCACCGGCAATTTACAGAGAGCAGTCACACCCTGCCCTGTGTCCCGCCACAGCCCTTCAAACCCGGGAATTTACAGAGAGCAGTCACACCCTGCCCTGTGTCCCGCCACAGCCCCTTCACCGGCAATTTACAGAGAGCAGTCACACCCTGCCCTGTGTCCCGCCACAGCCCTTCACCGGCAATTTACAGAGAGCAGTCACACCCTGCCCTGTGTCCCGCCACAGCCCCTTCACCGGCAATTTACAGAGTGCAGTCACACCCTGCCCTGTGTCCCGCCACAGCCCATTCACCGGCAATTTACAGAGAGCAGTCACACCCTGCCCTGTGTCCCGCCACAGCCCTTCACCGGCAATTTACAGAGAGCAGTCACACCCTGCCCTGTGTCCCGCCACAGCCCTTCACCGGCAATTTACAGAGAGCAGTCACATCCTGCCCTGTGTCCCGCCACAGCCCCTTCACCGGCAATTTACAGAGAGCAGTCACACCCTGCCCTGTGTCCCGCCACAGCCCCTTCACCGGCAATTTACAGAGAGCAGTCACACCCTGCCCTGTGTCCCGCCACAGCCCCTTCACCGGCAATTTACAGAGAACAGTCAATAGCCACACCCTGCCCTGTGTCCCGCCACAGCCCCTTCACCGGCAATTTACAGAGAGCAGTCAATAGCCACACCCTGCCCTGTGTCCCGCCACAGCCGTTCACCGGCAATTTACAGAGAGCAGTCAATAGCCACACCCTGCCCTGTGTCCCGCCACAGCCCTTCACCGGCAATTTACAGAGAGCAGTCACACCCTGCCCTGTGTCCCGCCACAGCCCCTTCACCGGCAATTTACAGAGAGCAGTCAATAGCCACACCCTGCCCTGTGTCCCGCCACAGCCCTTCACCGGCAATTTACAGAGAGCAGTCACACCCTGCCCTGTGTCCCGCCACAGCCCCTTCACCGACAATTTACAGAGAGCAGCCACACCCTGCCCTGTGTCCCGCCACAGCCCCTTCACCGGCAATTTACAGAGAGCAGCCTCACCCTGCCCTGTGTCCCGCCACAGCCCCTTCACCGGCAATTTACAGAGAGCAGTCAATGTCGAATCGACATTAGGCAACTTACCGCAGGGGAAACTGCACAGCTGCCGAGTCGCTTCAAAAGCATTCAGTGATTTTTTTTCTTCTGATCCAGCACACGCAGAACATCGCTAACTACCCCCCCCCTCTCCCCCCCTCCCCAACCCCTCCCTCCCCCCCCCCCCCCCCCCCCCCCCCCCCCCGACCTCCGTCCTATTGACGACGATGATTGAGAAGTCGCGAAATCAGCGTGAGAGAGAATCTCCTCAGGAAGTCGGAAGTGGCTACCATATGCTCCAGCAACAGTTTCTATGAGCTTGCCGATACCGGCGACGTCTATAGGAGCCACCAAGGCATAGTTCCACGTAGAGAGGAAATTAAAACTGGTCACCATGACAGTAAGTGTTTAAGGCCAACGGAGTCTGGGCTTTTTGTTGTTGTTGTTGTTGTTTTTGTGTGCTGATTGATGAGGATAAAGGTCTGAGCAGCGCGTTGGACTGCTGCGTTTCTCAGACATCTACTAAGTCGTAGTCACGAGACCCTGAAAATTCTCTCATCTTAGTCGTCAATTTATTCAACCATCAGCTTTAAACATGCGCAGTGTGGTCTCGAAACTTAGCGGATGCTATGTAGCGCACATGGGCGAGTCCGCACACAGTGACACCTTGATGAAACTGAAACTGACCATGCATGAAGATGATGAAAATGATGCAACAGAGTTCTGTTTCGATCTGGGACTGAGTGACATAGCCGTACTCTATGCTTTATTTTCATGATACATTTCGGCGTCAATAAGGCCCGAGAGATACAAACACCCGCATTGTTGGTCAGAACATTTGAGCAACACTCTCAAATGACGCTTTTTTTTTCTGTGGCATCATTTGTCGGATCAATAAAGCACCTAAGGCGTTGACTCTTTTTTTTAACCTCCTAAGCACCTAAGGCGTTGACTCTTTTTTTTTAACCTCCTAAGGCCGAAATCCATCTCTTCATTTTTTTGCTCCTTCACACTGTCCTCTTCATCTGAAAAAAGCGAACCCCCCTCCCCCCTCCCCTCCAAAAAAAAAGTCCACAACTTTTTTTCTTTGTTTTTCTTTTTTCATTTTTTTCTTCTTTTTTTTTTTACAACTAGTCTTTTACACACCATGCATAGTCTGCATGTTCTCTATAAATGGACATATTCTTGCTGATTTTAGTGTTTTGGCGTTTGATACAATGTGTCTGAATTTGTTAATGTTCTAATGTGTGGTGTCCTGGCACATTCACTCTGATAATGTGCTGCTTATACAAAGAAAACAACAGACAGACAGAGAAAAAGAAGGAAAGAAAGGAAGGAAGGAAGAAAGAAGAGGAAGAAGGAAAGAAAACAAAAGCGAGAAAGAATTCGTCGCTGTGTAAAAGCAAACGAAATAACAAAATAAATATACAGTTGTTAAGCAAACGTGAAACACAATAAGCTTCCGGCCTAGATGTGACCAGGTTGCATGCATTAAATGACACATCCATTAAGTGGGTGAAACTAGACCGTATAGTGCTAGTCTTCACAACTGAGCCCGTAGCAAACTGCATTGTGGGTAGGAGCAGATTAGGGACGAAAAATCCCACAAATAAATGGTTCCAATCGGAATTGAATCCACGATCTCCCAGGCGGAAACCTCCGGCGTTAACCACTACGCCATTGTGCCTGGTTCCAGCGTCGGCAAGATGACGGGGATTACCGCTGTATAATCTAAGTGCCGCTTTCTAGAGCGGGAGACTTGCTAAGGCTGGATCCATTATTCAGCAATCATGGTCATCAGCAGGGGGCTTTGCAGGTGACAACAGGGAAAGTTCTGTTGATGGCGGGGAAAGATTGCTACCCGGCCATTGTTACCATGTGGCCAAAGCTTGGCAGTGGACAGAGTGGTTCGGTTTTCACCGTTCATCGAAATGCCGCGGCTGGATGCCTGCAGCAGTTCGTTGGATGGTGGAGTCTTTGACCAGTGGCACTCCAGTCCTAGAACACAGGCTGGTACACCCATGTTGAACTTCTGTGAAGGTTCCATATTGTCGTGTACAGTGGCCATTACACAACGACTTCTGCAGGAAGGGTATATACCTTGACATCTTTATGGGATGTTCAGTGTGTAGACCTTATGTGAGCACAGCACAGGCTTCCAAGGCTGGAGCAGGATTGCTCCCGGATGGCTTGTTCGTACAGGGAAAAGGCCCATGACGGTGGGGAGAGGCCTACTGACGGCAGGGAAGGTCCTGTTGACTGCGGGAAAGACTGTAACCCAGCATTCTGTGCAGAAGCCACGAAAGACCAGGTGGTGACAGCTTGGCAGTGTGTGGAGTGGTGCAATGCAGTGTGTGGAGTGGGGCAATGCAGTGTGTGGAGTGGTGCAATGCAGTGTGTGGAGTGGTGCAATGCAGTGTGTGGAGTGGTGCAATGCAGTGTGTGGAGTGGTGCAATGCAGTGTGTGGAGTGGTGCACTGGCAATGTGTGGAGTGGTGCAATGCAGTGGTGGAGTGGTGCAATGCAGTGTGTGGAGTGGTGCAATACAATGTATGGAGTGGTGCAATGCAGTGTGTGGAGTGGTGCAATGCAGTGTGTGGAGTGGTGCAATGCAATGTATGGAGTGGTGCAATGCAGTGTGTGGAGTGGTGCAATGCAGTGTGTGGAGTGGTGCAATGCAGTGTGTGGAGTGGTGCAATGCAGTGTGTGGAGTGGTGTACTGGCAATGTGTGGAGTTGTGCAATGCAGTGTGTGGAGTGGTGCAATGCAGTGTGTGGAGTGGTGCAATGCAGTGTGTGGAATGGTGTACTGGCAGTGTGTGGAGTGGTGCAATGCAGTGTGTGGAGTGGTGCAATGCAGTGTGTGGAGTGGTGCAATGCAGTGTGTGGAGTGGTGCACTGGCAGTGTGTGGAGTGGTGCAATGCAGTGTGTGGAGTGGTGCAATGCAGTGTGTGGAGTGGTGCAATGCAGTGTGTGGAGTGGTGCACTGGCAGTGAGTGGAGTGGTGCACTGGCAGTGTGTGGAGTGGTGCAATGCAGTGTGTGGAGTGGTGCAATGCAGTGTGTGGAGTTGTGCAATGCAGTGTGTCGGTTGGGCTATAAGCAACATTCTCTTATCTTACCTTTGGCACTGTGTGCCCATTGCTGATGTTGGTGGCCTCCTCTGTGGCACTGTGTGCCCATTGCTGACGTTGGTGGCCTCCTCTTTGGCACTGTGTGCCCATTGCTGACGTTGGTGGCCTCCTCTGTGGCACTGTGTGCCCATTGCTGACGTTGGTGGCCTTCTCTGTGGCACTGTGTGCCCATTGCTGGTGTTGGTGGCCTCCTCTTTGGCACTGTGTGCCCATTGCTGGTGTTGGTGGCCTCCTCTGTGGCACTGTGTGCCCATTGATGGTGTTGGTGGCCTCCTCTTTGGCACTGTTTGCCCATTGCTGGTGTTGGTGGCCCCCTCTTTGGCACTGTGTGCCCATTGATGGTGTTGGTGGCCTCCTCTTTGGCACTGTGTGCCCATTGCTGGTGTTGGTGGCCTCCTCTTTGGCACTGTGTGCCCATTGCTGGTGTTGGTGGCCTCCTCTCTGGCACTGTGTGCCCATTGCTGGTGTTGGTGGCCTCCTCTTTGGCACTGTTTGCCCATTGCTGGTGTTGGTGGCCCCCTCTTTGGCACTGTGTGCCCAGTGCTGGTGTTGGTGGCCTCCTCTGTGGCACTGTGTGCCTATTGCTGGTGTTGGTGGCATCCTCTTTGGCACTGTTTGCCCATTGATGGTGTTGGTGGCCTCCTCTTTAGCACTGTTTGCCCATTGCTGGTGTTGGTGGCCTCCTCTGTGGCACTGTGTGCCCATTGCTGGTGTTGGTGGCCTCCTCTCTGGCACTGTGTGCCCATTGTTGGTGTTGGTGGCCTCCTCTTTAGCACTGTTTGCCCATTGCTGGTGTTGGTGGCCTCCTCTGTGGCACTGTGTGCCCATTGCTGGTGTTGGAGGCCTCCTCTTTGGCACTGTGTGCCCATTGCTGGTGTTAGTGGCCTCCTCTTTGGCACTGTGTGCCCATTGCTGGTGTTGGTGGCCTCCTCTTTGGCACTGTGTGCCCATTGATGGTGTTGGTGACCTCCTCTTTGGCACTGTGTGCCCATTGCTGGTGTTGGTGGCCTCCTCTTTGGCACTGTGTGCCCATTGCTGGAGTTGGTGGCCTCCTCTTTGGCACTGTGTGCCCATTGCTGGTGTTGGTGGCCTCCTCTTTGGCACTGTGTGCCCATTGCTGGTGTTGGTGGCCTCGTCTTTGGCACTGTTTGCCCATTGATGGTGTTGGTGGCCTCCTCTTTGGTACTGTGTGCCCAGTGCTGGTGTTGGTGGCCTCCTCTGTGTCAGTGCTGGTGTTGGTGGCCTCCTCTGTGGCACTGTGTGCCCATTGCTGGTGTTGGTGGCCTCCTCTGTGGCACTGTGTGCCCATTGCTGGTGTTGGTGGCCTCCTCTGTGGCACTGTGTGCCCATTGCTGGAGTTGGTGGCCTCCTCTTTAGCACTGTGTGCCCATTGCTGGTGTTGGTGGCCTCCTCTTTAGCACTGTGTGCCCATTGCTGGTGTTGGTGGCCTCCTCTTTAGCACTGTGTGCCCATTGCTGGTGTTGGTGGCCTCCTCTTTAGCACTGTGTGCCCATTGCTGGTGTTGGTGGCCTCCTCTGTGGCACTGTGTGCCCATTGTTGGTGTTGGTGGCCTCCTCTTTGGCACTGTGTGCCCATTGCTGGTGTTGGTGGCCTCCTTTTTGGCACTGTGTGCCCATTGCTGGTGTTGGTGGCCTCCTCTTTGGCACTGTGTGCCCATTGCTGGTGTTGGTGGCCTCCTCTTTGGCACTGTGTGCCCATTGTTGGTGTTGGTGGCCTCCTTTTTGGCACTGTGTGCCCATTGCTGGTGTTGGTGGCCTCCTCTTTGGCACTGTGTGCCCATTGCTGGTGTTGGCGGCCTCCTTTTTGGCACTGTTTGCCCATTGCTGGTGTTGGTGGCCTCCTCTTTGGCACTGTGTGCCCATTGCTGGTGTTGGCGGCCTCCTTTTTGGCACTGTGTGCCCATTGCTGGTGTTGGCGGCCTCCTTTTTGGCACTGTGTGCCCATTGCTGGTGTTGGTGGCCTCCTCTGTGGTACTGTTTCCCCATTGCTGGTGTTGGTGGCCTCCTCTTTGGCACTGTGTGCCCATTGCTGGTGTTGGCGGCCTCCTTTTTGGCACTGTGTGCCTATTGCTGGTGTTGGTGACCTCCTCTTTGGCACTGTGTGCCCATTGCTGGTGTTGGTGGCCTTCAGCACAGACACTGCACAGAGACGAGGCTTGGTGTGTCTGTGTAACAAACAGTCGGAACGAGCAGCATGAAACCTAGGCCACAAACAGTGCATTGAAAGCAAGAATTCAGAACACAGAATTGCGATGCACATCGGCCTTTGGCCACAATACATGTAGATAACAAGCGGACATGGAAGTGGTGGGGGACTGGGGGAGGGAGTCAAGGAGCTGGGGGACAAGCGGACATGGAAGTGGTGGGGGACTGGGGGAGGGAGTCAAGGAGCTGGGGGACAAGCGGACATGGAAGTGGTGGGGGACTGGGGGAGGGAGTCAAGGAGCTGGGGGACAAGCGGACATGGAAGTGGTGGGGGACTGGGGGAGGGAGTCAAGGAGCTGGGGGACAAGCGGACATGGAAGTGGTGGGGGACTGGGGGAGGGAGTCAAGGAGCTGGGGGACAAGCGGACATGGAAGTGGTGGGGGACTGGGGGAGGGAGTCAAGTGGTGGGGGACTGGGGGAGGGAGTCAAGGAGCTGGGGGCGGGTAAGGAATGAGGGGGTGGGGGTGGGGGGTGGGGGGGGGTGGGGGTGGGGGTAATACAGGGATGAGGTGAATAAGATAAAAATACATTCCAAATTGAAGATTTCACATCATACCTTAACCTGATTGCGAAGTAGATATTCAAAACCAAAGTATCTTAGTAAACAAAAGAACACTTCACAAGTGAATCATAAAGATCAATAGACACAAAGTACAAGAAGAAATCTCAGAGGTATCAAGCTGTAATGATTAACCAGACATTATTGAAAATGAGAGAGAGAGAGAGAGGAGGAGAGAGAGAGAGAGAGAGAGAGAGAGAGAGAGAGAGAGAGAGAGAGAGAGAGAGAGAGAGAGAGAGAGAGAACAACGAACGAACAAACAAATATTTTCAATGAGGCTGGAGGAGGAGGAGGAGGAGGAGGAGGAGAGAGAGAGAGAGAGAGAGAGAGAGAGAGAGAGAGAGAGAGAGAGAGAGAGAGAGAGAGAGAGAGAGAGAGAGACTTCCCAGTAATGCGCGTCCAGTGAAGAGAGTTCCAATGTATGAAATACAGAAGGGGCAAGATGTCAACAACCAACAAACAGCAAATTAATGAACATGAACCGCGGTAATGGATCTGGTAGGGATTCCTAAATTCTCTTTTTGGCCAGAGAACATTAGGATAGCCATTATCTTAGCGCAAATGTGTGAAAGTAATAAGAAAAAATTTCTAGCGCTGGAAAACTGGCAAAGGAAAACCGGAGGATTGGAGAGAGAGAGAGAGAGAGAGAGAGAGAGAGAGAGAGAGAGAGGAGAGAGAGAGAGAGAGAGAAGAGAGAGAGAGAGAGAGAGAGAGAGAGAGAGAGAACAACAAAGAACGAACAAATCGTTTAATGAATGGAGAGAGAGAGAGAGAGAGAGAGAGAGAGAGAGAGAGAGAGAGAGAGAGAGAGAGAACAACAAAGAATAAACAAATCTTTTAAAAGAGAAGAGAGAGAGAGAGAGAGAGAGAGAGAGAGAGGAGAGAGAGAGAGAGAGAGAACAACAAAGAACAAACAAATCTTTTAAAAGAGAGAGAGAGAGAGAGAGAGAGAGGAGAGAGAGAGAGAGAGAGAGAGAGAGAGAGAGAGAGAGAACAACAAAGAACGAACAAATCGTTTAATGAATGGAGAGAGAGAGAGAGAGAGAGGAGAGAGAGAGAGAGAGAGAGAGAGAGAGAGAGAGAGAACAACAAAGAACAAACAAATCTTTTAAAAGAGAGAGAGAGAGAGAGAGAGAGAGAGAGAGAGAGAGAGAGAGAGAGAGAGAGAGAGAGAGAGAGAGAGAGAGAGAGAGAATGAAATATAAAGCGGATTAAACCATGACGAGACAAAACCATGGTGGACAGAGCGGTAAGCCAGGTGACGGCAGTTTAAGAGAGAATGAAAGAAAAGGTGTCGGGTTTTTGGGAGAATGGGTCAGAAGTGATTTTAGCTTGATTCAAAACTCCAGATGGGGTACAAGAAAGACTTAGATTACGGTTGTTTTACTTGCTAGTGTTTCCAGGTTTAAACACACATTCTGAAGAGCAGCACACATTTCTGAGCAATTAGTGTACTCGCGCACCGCATACACTTGCACACACATATGGGCCCATGCCAACACCACCCGTGCACACACACACACACACACACACACACACACACACACACACACACACACACACACACACACACACACACACACACACACACACACGTGTGTGTTCTCACCACACACACACACACACACACACACACACACACACACACACACACACACACACACACACACACACACACACACACACAATGTCAGAACCAATGTTAAGTAGGTACTCAAGGTCTGAACATCACGTTGGGCTAACAAGTAGGTCAGACATCGGCTACGTCGTAGCCATGAGACTCTCTTCTTAAATTCTCTGATCTCAGTCATTCATTCATTCATCCACCATGCAAAACATGTGCAGTGTGGTCTTGAAACTTTACGGTTGTGATGTAGCGTACATGAAACTAAGACGCACGCAGCAATACCTCCTTGATGAAACTGAAAGTTAGAGCGGTTAGTCAAGCAAAGCTGTTACATTTAAAGGGATGTCACCCTATAAAACACCCCGAACAAAAATGCCACAGGTTTCAATAGCTGGACTATACCGCAGAATTCCTGACTGGAGCACAAACTCGATTATTAGCGAGTTGTAGGTGTTTGGTTTTGGGTGTCTGTTTCCCGCTCTTCTGTACTGAGCTCCAGAATATCAAGTGGCCTTGGGTAGATCAACCTGAAACGATCACCCCCCCCCCCCACCCCCATACCATGTTCGAACACTTAGGGCAGGTCTGTCCGATTTACCACTGCTAACGATTTTTTTTAAATTTTTTTTTTAAAGCTAGGCATCATCACGTGTCAACTAGCAGTGCCGTTCACTGGCTAATGATGTGAATCCAAGAATCATAGTTTGCCACACTTGAGCACGTCGTGAAATGCAAGTAGGTCTGTGATCAAAATAGTGACGAAGTATACTTCTAATAAAATTATGTCAGACGGGGAGATGCAAGAAAACCGTGCTATGTGCTTATTATTATTATTATTATATTATTATTATTATTATTATTATTATTATTATTATTATTATTATTATTATTATTGTTGTTGTTGGTGGTGGTGGTGTTGGTGTTATTATATTATTATTATTATTATTATTATTATTATTATTATTATTATTATTATTGTTATTATCATTATTATTATTATCATCATTATTATTATTATTACTTATATAGCGCCTATCCTCGGCTAAAGACCAAGCTCTAAGCGCTTTACAATTCACACTCGTTTACACAACGTGATGCCTACCTGGGTAGTGCCGACTGAAGAGCTGCCAGCAGGCGCCTTATTCAGTCGTTTCCCGTGTCATCCAGTCAGTATCGTTCAATATCGATCACTCATTTTCCTTACTTCCTTCATTCTTCCCATTTCTCACGCAGTGTGCATGCTATGTGTAACGTGTCATCCAAACCAACGGCCAAACTGGCCTTCTCTTCCGAAGCTGGTGATGGGATTTTACGTGTGTGCAAGATGTTATTTCGGCATGCTTGTTTTGCAATATCTGTACGTCAAAAAAACTGAAATTGATGGAAGGGCACAGACTAATGAAGGGGCACTAAGACTGATGGATCGGCACGGAGACTTATGAAGTGGCACTTAGACTGACAATGGGGCACTAAGACTGACAATGGGGCACTGAGACTGACGGAAGGGCACGGAGACTATTGAAGTGGCACTAAGACTGACGATGGGGCACTATAAGACTGATGGAACTCAAAGATCACGTCAGGTGGGACATCTCTGAACAGGATTTTTATAGACTCTGCTGTAAAGTGTTTATGTCTCACATCGTGCAAGTCCCAACAGTCTAATAGAATATGTTTCACTGTGAGTGGAACATGACATGGAATACAACACGGAGCTTCTTCACCTTTTAAAAGATAAGAATGGGAATAAAACGAGTGGCCTGTGTGCAAGCGACACAGGACTGTTTCTTCTTTACGACCGCCTCTGAAACATGGTAGAAACTCGTTGAGGTTTGGACGGATTTTAAACAGTTTGTTATCCGTGTGCAAGGTCCATTCCTCTTGTCAGAGGTCTTTGACATAGGCCTGTGTTTTGGGTTTCAGATCAGTGTGAGGAACAGTAAACCTGCTCAACTTTTGCCTTGTGGCATTCTTGGCAAGCTGGTTAACCATCTCATTGCCTCAAATGCCCACATGGCTGGGAACCCAAGCAAACACTACGTTGTGTCCACTTGATTTTAGGGAGGTGTACCATTCAAAGACTTTCAGTAGCTGAGGATGCTTAAGATTACAGCCGGCAATAGCCTCCAAAGCAGAAAGAGAGTGACAAATTGAGGAAATCTTTCCGTTTCGATTTTGAGATCATCTGAAGTGCTAGGACCTAGGCTGTCAGCTCAGCAGCGTAGATGGAGCTGTCGGTGGGAATGTGTACGGTATATCTCGGGGGTGGGGGGGGTGGGGGGGGGGTCTACTGCACAATACACAGCAGAGGCAACTCCGTCCGCAGATTTGGAACCGTCAGTGAAAATTTTTTTTAAAAGATGGACACTTGGAACAAAGTTCAGCAAAAAGGGATTTGTAGGCCAAGGAACTGGTGGAATCTTTCCGGTATGAGGCTAAATCAAACCGGATCTCTGGTGTGAAGAAAGTCCATGGAGGGTCGTCAGGAAACTTGGAGAAATCATTAACCACTCCAAGGTCTAAACCTGTTTTGTTCAGATGGGGAAGAATACGAATCCCAAGGGTGGAATGGAACTGGGATGGCCATCGAATTTCTTTTGGAATTTGGGGTCGAAAACACAGTCAGATGCAGGGTTTTGAGGTTCAGACGAGAGACTCAGTTATTCAAGGCAAGTTGTAGTCGGCGATTTGAGAGGGATGGTTCTCCTGCCTCCACTTGATTGTTTAACTTCAATGCTGTATTTATATGCTTATTTGTTTTGTCTGGCTGATGTGTACTTTTTTTTTCTAAACCGTCTACTTTGGAAATGCGGAAGCGTTTCAGCTAGCAAGTCAGAGTGATGTGTATATAACGCACGCCTTGTTCCGACAAAACTATACGTATTAGGTAGGACAATGCCTGATTATCCACTAGTAACACAAGTTCAGTGTCCTTTCCACAGAGATGTGACCATCTTATCATTTTACCTATGAACTGTCAAGGGTGAGGAATGCGTGATAAGCGATGCTTTACACCATTTGAAACAACGTTCTTTTCAAATACATTGCTTACAAGATACGCATTTTAATGACACTTGAAATATCAATGGACTTTAAATGGGGATGCAAGACATAATTTGCATTTTATACACCCAGTTTAAAGGTACAAGCAATAATTTTGAAACTGTTGAAAAAAAAAGAACGGAAACTGATTCGCTTCCATGAAGATGGACATATGTTCAATAATAGTCTTTCGGACAGAGCTTCGATCATTTGGGGGGGGGGGGGGGGGGGGGGGGGACAAATAAAACACACACACACACACACACACACACACACACACACACACACACACACACACACACACACACACACACACACACACACACACAATAACAACAACAACAACAACAACAACAACAACAACAACAACAACAAACTGATGGTGGCTTTGAGCACATATGAATCAGTTGTAATCATTGAATAGACCCAATACTAAAATTACGACAGTAATGAACCCGTCAGTAATGCAAAAGCAATACAGGTCATACAAAACATGACGCTAGAGTTTCATAAAATTAAAATGAAAAATAGTTCTGTTTGCGAACATTTCACCTTTCGCAAACCAACACTTACCTAACAAGGGAGACAAATTTTCTTCATGTCGGACTAATTTTATTCTTATTTGAGGTTACTGACATTCGGCGGGCGAAAGTACAGATCGCTCCATGGTAGCCTTACATTAATGCGGCATAGATCCAGAAAGAAGGAAATGCATGGAAATTTTTTCATCGCCTGAAATGCTTCTTCTGTAAATGAGATTCGTGCAAAACTCAAGTGTAATGGCAGAGTATGGACGCACCAGGACAGTATGTACGAAGGTAGCAAAATAGCTCAGTTGGTAGAGCGCCGGACTCGTGGATCCAGGGGTTGCGGGTTCGAACCTCCGCCGGGCCGCTTCGGTATAGGGGGATTTTTCCCTTGGAGTTAACATTGGCTCTGACTCCATTTCCATACAGTCCTTCGAATGAGACTTTAATCCGTGGTTCCGTGTGTGAACGCACGCATAACAATCTTGCCCCACACGTAAATCCATCCCCAAAACTTTCGGAAGAGTAGGCCATTTTGGGCCATTGTTATGGATGACACGTTACACATAGCATGCCCCCTGCGTGAGAAATGGAAAGAATAAAAGGGAAAAGTAAGAAAAATGAGTGATCGATATTGAACGATACTGACTGAATGACACGGGAAACGACTGAATGAAGCGCCAGCTGGCAGCTCTTCAGTCGGCACTACCCAGGTAGGCAACCCATTGTGAAACGAGTGTGGATTGTAAAGCGTTTTAGAGTTGGCCTCTACCCGGGAATAGGCGCTATAAAAAGTATTCATTGTTATTATTATTATTATTATTATTATTATTATTATTATATTATTAAGAAAACCTCACGGTCCAACCAACAATATGCAAAGGGCTGGATCAGGGCCCCCGTGGTACAGGTCAGATGAAATGGAGGAAACAGTTCACTAGCAGATCTCTTTGCAATTTATTGCATTGTTTTTGCATTGTATTGTGTTGTATTGCATTGTATTGTGTTGTATTGCATTGTATTGTGAATTATTGTATTGTGTTGTATTGCATTGTATTGTGTTGTATTGTTTTGGGTTTGTGACTTATTGTTTGTATTGTGTTGTTTGCATTGTATTGTGTTGTATTGTTTTTTGGTATTGCATTGTATTGCATTGCATTGCATTGCATTGTGTTGTATTTCGTTGTATTGCATTGTATTGTGTCGTATTGTGTTGCATTGCATTGCATTGCATTGCATTGCATTGTATTGTGTTGTATTTCGTTGTTTTTGGCATTGTATTGTGTTGTTTTGCATTGCATTGCTTTTGCATTGCATTGTATTGTATTGTGTTGTATTTCGTTGTATTGCATTGAATTGTATTGTATTGCATTGTGTTGCACCACACACACACACACACACAAATATATATTATTTATATATATATATTATATATATATATTATATATATATATTGAATTATAAACAAAGCTTGCTCTTATGTCTTAGATTGAAGAAATAGGGGGAGATACGCATTCATATCTGCAGTGGTAGATGATTCCGCCAAAACTAACAGTATGTGCTTGAGGGGGTTTGAATGGGGAAAATAAAATAATGCTTCTCAAAATGAGCCTTCAGCAAGCTTATTTTCTCCAAGGTGAGACATCCTCCAATAGGGAGGGAAACCACTAAACATATAACTCCTGGTCTTTATACCGATATTTCGAAACTTGGTGGTTTCTCCTCAGTGACGCGGAAAGTGGTAATTTGACTCCTCTGCCTTTTCAGTTTTAAGAAGAATACAATCCCGAAAAAGGTTGGTGTGCAATACTTAGTATGTTTGTTGAGTTTTAAAAAAACCCAAACCAAAGGTGCCATCTAAGAAGCAAAAGAAAATCATGAAAGAGCAAAACAAACTAATTTTCTTGTGAAAAGTAAAAAGTATAAAAAGTACCCTCTAAGACACAAGTGCGAGGGCAAGTTCTTGGAAGGAACCCGCAAGGGACTAAATACAACAAACTAATAAATTCCAAGGATAAGTACCGCACCGTTCCAGCAACTTACAGAGCAGCTTGGTGTTGCAATGACTGCAAGAAATTTTGAATTATAAAACAAAGCTTGCTCTTATGTCTTGTTTGAAGAAATAGGGGGAGAACGCATTCATATCTGCAGTGGTAGATGATTCCCCCTAACTAACAGTATGTGCTTGAGTGGGGAATGGGGAAAAATAAAATAAATGCTTTCAAAATGAGCCTTCAGCAAGCTTATATTTCCAAGGGTGAGACATCCTCCTCCTTTGTTTATAATTCAATATTTCTTGCAGTCATTGCAACACCAAGCTCCCTCTGTAAGTTGCTGGAACGGGCGGTACTTACCCTTGGAATTTATTAGTTTGTTGTATTTTAGTCCCTTGCGGATTCTTTCCCAAGAATTGCCCTCAGCACTTGTGTCTTAGAGGAAAATCTTTTTTTTATTTTTTACTTTTCACAAGAAAATTTTAGTTTGTTTTGCTTCTTTTATGATTTTCATTTTCTTTTGCTTCTTAGATGGCACCTTTGGTTGGTTTTTTGAAAACTCAACAAAACTACGGTATTGCACACCAACCTTTTCTGGGATTGTATTTTCTTAAACTGAAAAGGCAGAGGAGTCAAATTACCACTTTCCGGGGTTTCATGAGGAGAAACCACCAAGTTTCGAAATATCGGATATGACCAGGAGTTATAGTTAGTGAGTTTCCCTGCCTATTGGGGGATGTCTCCCCCTTTGGAGAATAAAAGCTTGCTGAAGGCTCATTTTGAGAGCATTTATTTTATTTTCCCCATTCCCCCCACTCAAGCACATACTGTTAGTTAGGCGGAATCATCTACCACTGCAGATATGAATGCTATCTCCCCCTATTTCTTCAATCTAAGACATAAGAGCAAGCTTTGTTTTATAATCAATATTTCTTGCAGTCATTGCAACACCAAGTGCTCTGTAAGTTGCTGGAACGGTGCGGTACTTATCCTTGGAATTTTTTTAGTTTGTTGTATATATATATATATATATATATATATATATATATATATATATTTTATATATATATATATATATTGGAGAGAGACGCCACACTTTAGTCACGTCTTTCAATGCATTTTCATTCAATGTTAAGGTCGACACTGTGCTGGTTCCGGAGTCTGAATACTTGGTACTGTGTACAGTCCGATGCTAAATCTG
This sequence comes from Conus ventricosus, assembly GCA_018398815.1. NCBI lineage: Eukaryota > Metazoa > Mollusca > Gastropoda > Neogastropoda > Conidae > Conus > Conus ventricosus. Next base: position 94,222,737 of record CM031609.1, read on the forward strand.
ATGCTTTCTTTTATCACTGGGCGGTGCACCTACATAGTGGTCTTTATACAGTTAAAACCATACATACATATCTTCATGTGTGTGTGTGTGTGTGTGGGGTGTGTGTGCGCGCGCATGTGCATGTGTGAGTGCGTGTATGAGTGCGTGTGTGTGTGTGTGTTTTGTGTGTGTGTGTGTGTGTGTGTGTGTGTGTGTGTGTGCCTGGTGCGTTTGTGTGTTCATGTCTTAAGTGATGTTGCTCGTTTCCGCTATTATGTATGCATTGTTTTTTTGAAATGAAGTACTGTTCTGAAAGCTATTGTGAAAAATGGTGGTGTGATTCAGTGGTGCATCCTGTGTTTGACTGTGAGGGTACATCAGCAGAAACAGGACAGAAACAATCTTCTACACAAGCTGTGATGGTACCACCTGCAACACAAACAGGACAGAAACAATTTCTACACAAAACTGTGAGAGTACATCTGCAGAAACAGGACAGAAACAATCTTTACACAAAACTGTGAGAGTACATCTGCAGAACAGGACAGAAACAATCTTTACACAAATGTGAGGGTACACAGCCACCTACACACACACTTTAAAAAAAAGCTCGTTTCAACTTTAGGAAAAGCACAGGAAAGGTTCAAAGATGCACTCCGTTGTAAAACGGTTGGAAAGAAATTACATAAAACGCATGATTTGCAAATTTGGAACGTAAAAATCAGGAATCAGTTTCTGAACAGCCAACGTGCGTTACTTCTTTCAACACTAATATGGATAGAAAGCAATGTGGAGAGAAAGCTTAAAAGAAAACTCTCAGGAAGCAATTACAAAAGTTACAGAAAGTACGACAGTGTAAAAGTTTGTCTGGAAAGGGGTACGAAACGAAGTGTATGAATTGACATCTTGACATGTAATAAAGGAAAAAAGCTGAAAAGTTTTAGCGTTTCCGATAGATGGGAAAATTTAGCAATTGTTAGGGGGCGAGGGGGGGAGGGGGGGGGGTAATGTTGCTTTAGCCAGCCGACCACAAAGGGGCCCTATCGGGCTGAGTGTTACGCGAGAGAAAAAATCCTTAAAATGAAAATATTCTGAAAACACTTTTTAAAAAAAGAAGAAAAAGCACATTCGAACGAGGTTAAGAAGAAAAGTCTCTGGTGCTGAATTTTTGAATGCGGTCTGTTGCTGTAGGAGCATCAAACCCAAGCCCATTGGCCGCTTTAAGGAAGCCCCGGTGAGAGCAAATACCCTTGGCAGTTCTCAGTGCATGAAAGGAAAGAAAGAATGTCGTTTGCTATTTCCAGCCGATTGTCGTTCTTTGGGTTCATCCACTGTATTTACAATGACCCACAGTGTAAAACTGGCGTTGGCAAAGTGTCCAAGTGTTGTGCCAAGAATTTGATTACTTCTATGAAAACTGATTGATGGCACGATATTCATTTCATGAAAAAAAGAAAAATGAGTGTGTGTGGGTTGTGTTGTGTTTATACCGCTCTGTGAAAGAGTGATGTATTAGGGTGATGAAAAATTTTCAAGAACGTTCCTTGTAGCCAGGTGTGTGTGGTGTGTGTGTGTGTGGTGTGTGTGTGTGTGTGTGTGCGTGCGTGCGTGCGTGGGTGCGTGCGTGCGTGCGTGCGTGCGTGCGTGTGTGTGTGTGTGTGTGTGTGTGTGTGTGTGTGTGTGTGTGTGTGTGTGTGTGTGTGTGTGTGTGTGTGTGTGCGCGCGCACACACACCACCTATTATCAAAATAGTTTTTTGCTTTCAGAAAAATGAAAAATTCGGACGTGGTAGAACATGTATGGAAAATGTTTTCTTGGTATCTGCTTTAAAGTGTTTATATATACGTAATATTATACATCATTTAAGTGCTAGAACTTTGCTATGACACATCATATCACATTCACACACCCCACACACACACACACACACCAACACACACACACACACACACAAACACCACACACACACAACACACACACACACCACACACACACACACAGACAAGAGAGAGAGAGAGAGAGAGAGAGAGAGAAGAGTAGAGGGGGAGAGAGAGAGAAGTTGGGCGATTATATGGCCGCTCTTTGGATGTGGAATCAGCAAAAATATGCTGATAACGCATGATTGAAGTACGAATAGACTCAGCGGTGAGCAAAATGCCTTGTTAAGGGCTTTTTTTGTTTGATGTACTTGCTACCCAAAGCGTTTCCCTCATTTTACTAAATTTTGCGTAGGCGATTTTGATGAGCATTGATCTGATGTTCATTTTTCCCGGTCATGGTTCTTTAAAGTTTCATCGTGAGCGTCAACACAAGTTTGTTATGTTCAAGCTTCTATTTTGGATTGCGGTTGATCAAATGGACTTTCATTGTATGAAATACATCTTCATGAGCAATGGATGCTGGTTCATCTGTGTTTTAATCATATGTTCGTGACGCAAAAATAAAAATAAATCAAAACAATAACAAATGTATTAATGTATTATTTCTGATTGGTGCATCATGGAACAGTCCCAACTTAAAAATAGAAGTAGGAAAATTCGGCAAATCACGCGGACGTATATGAATATCCTTGGTAAACCGGAACGCTTTTTCTTCGACGTATATGTGTGTTCTTGGTACAGAAGAGGTTTGAATTTATTGATTTCTTTGTTATTGTTGAATTTCCTTTTACTTTGAATTACGAAAAGTTGATAACAAAAGAGATGAACAAGCATCAGATGATCAGAAACAACAATAATCAATGATATTGAATGTCGGCTTCATGCATATAAGACACAGATTAAGTCGGTCACCCAGAAAGATATTTATAACTTTAAACGTAATTTAGGTACTTACTGACGCTGCAAAAGAAATATAATAAGCTATACAGTTACAATGGAACAGAATGTAACCGCTATGAAACACGGAAGAAGAAAACAGGAAGAGCAATTTTAGTTGATCTGACACGGAATGTAGAGACAAAGACAGTCAATATTGAAGAAATAAACGAAGACATTAAGTGCTCAGAGGAAATAGTTGGGAAAAAAAACCCGAAAGAAACAGAACTTTTCCGTATTATAAACATTTACACGCCAAAAAGAAATATGGAGACAACAAAGCAAACATTCGTAATGAAATGTGCAATCTTCATTCACACGATCAGAACAGTTACTGAAAGCTTACTACCGAACATTTTTTATATATAAGAGGTGATAGTCACCCCAGAGTTTATGAGCCATTTGGAGAAATTAGGTAATACGAACACCAAAACCTTATGTAGCGCACACACCTACATACATGGTAATGATGTCATCAATAATAAACAATCATATAACAAACAAAAAAATAAACAAATAAACAAACAAAACGAAACCAACAAACAAAACAAACAAAAAAGAAACATCTCCCGAAGAAATCAAGAAATGTCTAAAATTGTTGGGAATAACAAAGGTTGTGATGAAAAGTTGATAATAAACGAGTGTTTGTAGGCGTCATACACAATATTGAATTCAACTCTGCTGACGAATGATAATTGAGTTCCTTCCTGCAGTTCGTAAGGCAATGGCGATTCAATGAATGCTGATAACTTTTTGGAATAATAGTCCCCAGCTGCTTTGGTACGTTGTTTCAAAGCGTGTTAAATGAAAGAACCGATAACTTACGTAATGAACAGATGGGGTTTGGAAATGTCATTTCACTCTGGAAAGCATAAGAAAAATGTTTTTATACATCTATAATTATTGTCACGCATTCGATTTTATCAAAAATCTGTCAAATGTGAAAGCCTTTATAAGACAGCTTTGAATAGTAGTATTTCAAACAGTATTAAACTCTTGAACTTGAAAATTAAGTTGTGGGTGAGAACGTTATAGGGTTTCAAAGTTCTCCCAATGCATTGGTGGTGTTCGTTTGTTCTCGCTGGATCTTAATGCACTCGAATCCTCTCTTGGTCAGTACCCCAAACGATTTGAATCTACCACTTGCATTTCTCGGAATTTTAAATCTAGGTTACGTTTTATACTTTACACACTTATTTTTACTGCTGAATTTGATGACGGAGCTGTGTTCTCTGAAACTGAGAAGGATATCCAAAATACTCTAAAGTGTCATGAAGAATATCATGATTCATTTCGTAATACTCTAAAATGCCATGAAGAATATCATAAAACCTTTGGTCTGAACATAACTGCAGGTGAAACTGAAAAACTGTTGTCTTTAAGGATAAAATACGAAAGCGACCTGAATTTATACTCGATGGCAAGAAATTAGAGATACTATATAAAAAGCAAAGGCAGTACAAAGTTCTACATTTGTATAAGGGAAAGGACACCATTATCACTCTGCCTTTCCACATTTATGAATTTGTCATAGAAGAAACATGCACCCCTTCCTGCTTTGAATAGGCTGAAAAAGAAACTTTGGTTTTAAGTGCTTCTTGGGAATAAATGCACTTAAAAATCGGTGAAATCAGAATTTTCCATTTAAGTTACGACGAATGCGCAACTCTTTTGGAACATTATGATGGCTTCCTACCTTGACTTGTAATTTGTGACTGCAGCGCCTGGACTCCCACAAAACTATCAAATGAATAGCTGACCATTCACATGCACATCATACTTTTTGTTTCTGAAGTCGTATCTTTAATTGGTGTGTGGTAATTAATTACCTCAAATACAAATACAAATATCTTACAATCCCTATATGGTGCATTGCCATTTTTGTGGAAAAATAAAAAGAAATCCCCTGTGAAATCGTGTTGACTAGAATGTTAAGTGCATGGTTAAGTCATGATGAATTAGGGGGAAAGGATTTGCATATAGAATTCATACAGATTATAATACATTTTCTCTGTTTCTTATGCTATTCTAACTACATCGGATTAGAGGTTGATCATTCTAGCTTTTAAAAAACGAACTGTAACAAAACACATTCCTGTTTCTCTATACGTTATAGATGTTATAGTATTTTTTTTCTGAAATAACCATCAAAACAAAAGCGAACCCCATCCCCAGTGTGTCAGTTTTAAAACTTTTCAATCCGTTCTCAACTTCCAAATGATGCTTGTTTTTGTACAATCAAAAAGAAAGCGAACCCCATCCCCAGCGTGTAAGTTTAAAACTTTTCTATCCGTTCTCAGCACAGACTTTGAAAGTACTGTAGTAGAGAGTCATTCTAAGTTCGCTGTCTCAGTTTCTGCAACAAAGGACAACCGTACCGCACTGCGCAGAAATATCCCAACCCCCACCTCCGATTCCAAACAAACGTCAGGAAATTGTGACCCTAATCCAAAACCACTTTCACCGGAGTCATTGTACTCTCATCCCCTCAAAAGTCACTTTAATTACTAACAAACCATTGAGAACACTAAGGAAAGAAACGAAAAGTTATATAATGATAGTGCTTCTATGGAAATAAGTTGCAACTGTTGTTGTTAATCTCACTCTCACTTAGACCTGTGGAGCATTGTTCACTGATCTCGTAGAATAACGTCCCCCCCTTCCCCCCCCCCCCCCCCCCCCCCCCCCCCCCCCCCGTATGAAATGGTTTTGATGGCAAGAAAGGTAAGCCGAGTCATAAGATTAGATTAAAAAACACGATAGAAGTGATGATAAATTCGGCGCCTTAATCTCCACAAAGAATGTGGTGTAGGGGTCTTATACCGACGATGTAGTCTCAAAATGAAAGAAATATTGAACGAACGAACGAACGAATGACTGACTGACAGACTGACCGAACGTTTGTTGTTGTTTATTTTTGATTGTTTGCTTGTTTGCTTGTTCCCTTGTTTGTTTGCTTGTTTTTTGTTCCCTTGTTTGTTTGTTTGTTTGTTTGTTTGTTTGTTTGTTTGTTTGTTTGTTCCCTTGTTTGTTTGTTTGTTTGTTTGTTTGTTCCCTTGTTTGTTTGTTTGTTTGTTCCCTTGTTTGTTTGTTTGTTTGTTTGTTTGCTTGTTTGTTCCCTTGTTTGTTTGTTTGTTTGTTTGTTTGTTTGTTTGTTCCCTTGTTTGTTCCCTTGTTTGTTCCCTTGTTTGTTCCCTTGTTTGTTTGTTTGTTTGTTTGTTTTATCCGGCACTGTATCCTGCTCAGAGCGCTTCACATAGAAAAGTAAGTTCACACACACACACACACACACACACACACACACACACACACACACACACACACACACACACATATATATATATATATATATATATATATATATATATATATATATTATATATATATATATATATATGCACACACACATACACATACACACACACACGCACACACACACACGCACATATATATGCACACACAGACACACACACACACACACACACACACACACACACACACACACACACACACACACACACACACACACACACACACACACACGCGCGCGCGCGCGCGCACATGTATATGCACCACACATACACACACCGCGCGCGCGCCTCCCGCACACAACACACACACACACACACACACACACACACACACACACACACACACACACACTCTCTCTCTCTCTCACTCACACACACACACACCTCCCTACACGTTCTTCAGTGAGTGTTCTGAATATCTATCGTTTCTTTGAATCAGAGATACCTAGCAAACCAGCAAACAGTTTCGCTTTATGTGGACAGCTGATCAGGACTGCCGCTAGCTCTTGGCTACTCGCTGGAATCAACAACTTCCATACAGGGAAGTCAGAATGGCTCTCTTGGCTACTCGCTGGAATCAACAACTTCCACACGAGGAAGTCAGAATGGCTCTCTTGGCTACTCGCTGGAATCACGAACTTTCACACAAGGAAGTTAGAATGGCTCTCTTGGCTACTCGCTGGAATCAGGAACTTCCATACAGGGAAGTCAGAATGGCTCTCTGGGCTACTCGCTGGAACCAAGAACTTCCACAAAAGGAAGTCAGAATGGCTCTCTTGGCTACTCGCTGGAATCAAGAACTTAAAAAAGCTCCTAAAATAATTGTCTCATAACTGAATGGTTACTTCATCCATTATTGCATTAAGTCTGTCCTGCCAATCAGTGGTTTCTGATGGGTTTCTATAGACAAAGCCTATTGCAAGCGGTTGACTGTTATTCATACTTTTGTCAATCCAGACAGATTCAACACCAAAATTTTAAAAATTAACTAGCCATTTACATTTTAACGAGGAAGCATGATAAATATAAGTAAGCCAGTGGATTTTGGATTATAGGGGTCTAGTCGCATTATTTGGTATCCTGGCATGTCCATTTCTGCATCTGATATATGACAAGATAACCGGCATTCAGACAAACAAAAAACATGAAAACTGTTTCCATCACTGCGAAGTATAGTTGCAATGTCATCTTTTATGTTTGTTGTGTTATTGATGTTAAGGTAGCCTACACGAAGTCCATGTTTGGATGGCCATATGTCTAACGTCATAGGCATGTTGCAGTGTATAGCACTAGGTATGGCTTAAATAGAATGGTGAGAGGAAACACTAAATAAATGACTGCTTATTTATAAAACAAATATTTACTGTCTAAACCAGTGGACTAAGTATTAAAATTCTAATACTGATATGGAAAAAAATCATGTACAAAAGTCAGAAGACAAGGTGAGAGTAATCAAACAAAGGATCAAATCTAAAAATCACAAATATATATATATATATATATATATATATATAAAATATATATACATATATATATATATATATATATATATATATATATATATATATAGAGAGAGAGTGAGAGAGAGAGAGAGAGAGAGAGAGAGAGAGAGAGAGAGAGAGAGAGAGAGAGAAGAGATAGATAGATCAGTATATTTAAAATGCCTAAAACAATTTTTTAAGTGCTCAACCCCTTGGGGAGCAACATTAGTTAAAACAAGTTAAAAGAGGAATCTTAAAACTATCTACAAATTTCTTTCGAGCGTGTTGCGCTGTCATCAGGATGGTTTTTGGTTTGCCCACCGCCGATGTTATATAGCGTGTGGGCTTCCGTTTGCGGTTGTTTGCACGTGCGGGTTGGCTGCACGTGTTTTTGGGGGGCTTTCAGGTTTTTGTTTTGGGTGTGTTCACTAACAACGATTTCCTTTATGCCTGCAGTTGTTTACTATTTCTGTTTTGGTGTTTAAAGTTGCTAAGTGTGGTTTGCATAGTATTAACCATTTTTCAGTTAAACTAGGTTGCACCTTTTTGAAACATTGCTGTATGGTGATGCTCTTTTATGATTTTCCAGGATATATTGTAGCTTGTTTTTGCGTCTTTAAGTTTCCAGATATATTTGCTCAGTTCTGTTTGGTTTTTATATTTTTCTTTATTAAATGACTGTTTGTGGTTTGCATATCTGGTTTTGAAGTGGTTTTCAGTGATCCCTATGTATGTTTCTTTTTCATTTTCTGATGTCACAGTAGCCTGGTATACAATGTTGTTGTGAAGACATTTATTGTTTTGTGGGCACTGCTCCTTTCTGGTGCAATTGCAAGATTTCCTTTCTTCACCCTTCTTTGCTGTGTTGATTTTCATTTTGTTGGATGCGTCAATTAGGTTTTTGAGGTTGGGCATACATGAGTACGATAGTTTGACAGTGTTTTTGTTAAATATTTTGGACAGTTTGTGTTCTTTTGGAAATGAAGTTGTTAGGATTTTGAAGAATTCTTTCCCTATGTTTGTTTTGAGTTTCCCGTCGTATGGGGGGTTATACCATATGATTTTTCTTTTCCTATTTTTCTTGCTTTTATTTGTGTTGTTGTCTGGGTTGTATTGTAATTTGTAATTGTATCCACTTGTTTGTAGTGCCTCCTGGTATTCTACTGCTGCATTGTTGAACACTCTCTCACTGCATGACAGGTTTGATAGTCTTTGTTTATGCCATGGGGTATGGTCTTTAATACAGATGGTGGATGGTTACTTTTGGTGTGTACATAAAGAGGTGTATCGTTTGGTTTCTTGTATGGTTTATATATGTGATTGTTGAGATCCAGTGTTATGTCTAAGTAGTTCACTACCTTTTTGTTTGCTTCAATGGTAATCTTTAAGTTGTGGTTTTGGAAGTTTTTGCATAGTTCTTTCTTCTTGTTTTCGATGGTTCTTGGATTGTTGGTTAGTGCAGCAAGGCCATCGTCTCTGTATAGTCCGACTTGTTTTCCGAGTTTTTTCTTGATGTTGGACAGCATGAATAGTCCGACCAGTTCACATGTTTCTGCACCATCATATGATCCCATGGTTACGTCGAATGTTGAGTTCTGTTGGTTTTCCTGATCCAGGTTTCATTTTTGCTGTATAGTAATGTTTTCTTGGTGTGGAGAATGATTTCCATTTCTGACACTGTTATGTCTGTGTGGTTACTGGCAAACTTCAGGGCTTTGGTGAGTAGTTCCTCATCTATAGATGGGTAAAAGTCTACTATGTCAAATGTGATGAATACTGTATTACTCTGTTTATTGAGTTTTTTGAACCATTGGATAACTTCGTATGTGTTCTTCCAGAGGTTGTATTCAGAGTTTGATTTTACGTTCTTTATTATTTTTTCCAGAATTTTCTTGCTTATTTTGCATATATATATATTATATATATATATATATATAATATATATATATATATATATATATAAACAGTCAAAGTAGATAAAAATCCAAACAAACAAGATAAAAATATCCCAAATTTTCGGCTATATTTGCCTTCGTCAGGGGTACAGACTGTGACAGTAAAAGCTCGCATTCTCCACCCTCAGATCCTGAACACAAATCACAAGTGTATACAGTAGGGAAAAGGCACATGAATTAAAATGTTTTGACTTAAAATAAAAACGTTGAGTATAAAACATTTCATCAATAGGAAACTTAAAATTAGGATAGGGGTGAAGGGTGAGGGGGCCAAAAGGTGCGGATTGACAAAAGGGTTGACCATAATTTTGATTGCCACCACAGACCACGATCTTGACATATGCAGCGTGAGAGAGCGTGAGAGAGAGAGAGAGCGTGCAGGGGGGGGGGGGGGGGGGGTGGAAGGGGAGGGGGAATTCCACGTTCGGAAAAGCAGCAAAAGAAAAACTTCCACCATGTGCCTGTTTCATGGGGGATGTTGAAAAGGAGACCACGCACGGGAACCATTATTGTTCTGAGCTCACGTCAGTGTGTACATGCTCACAAACACCCAAACGCACGAGCACATGCGTAGAACACACCCTCTAGGACATACAATTAGACCTAGGGGAGTTTTAGAGGGGAAGGAGAGAAAGAATGCAGAAATGTTGAGGGGGAGGGGGGAGGGAAGGGAGAGTGCTGGGGTGGGATAATGGATGGGTACGTGGGGAGAGGGAGGGGAGAGGTTTGAAGGAGGATTGGTAAGGGTAGGGGAGTAGGGAAATAAATGGGGGAGGGAGAAGGGGACGGGAAGGAGTGAGTGGGGGGGAGCGGGGATCGATTGCGACAATGGAGAAATAGAGGGCAGAAACGTCGGGGAGGAGAAAGGAAGGGGAGAAAACGTGCGATAGACTACGTATTCTCTACATGATTTCCAACTTCATGCATATCACATACATACCATCTCATCAAACATTACTATAATGCATATAAATACACACCAATTACATAAATATAATACACACTTATGCATGCGCTCACACATAATGAAGCACGCACTCACATACAAACCTAAATACACATACACACACAATCACACACAATCACACACACACACACACACGCAACCGCGCATGCCTGCATGCGCCCGCACACACACATACATGCGCGCGTTCGTGCGCACACACCCTCCCACACACACACACACGCACACGCACACGCACACACACTCACTCACTCACTCACACTCACACACACACACACACACACACACACACACAACACAACACACACACACGCACGCACACACAGATCTGCCTGACAGCATAAAATATAATGATAGATTGGAAAACATGCAGATAGACTGTAAACCAAAAGAAGAGGAGTTACTCAAGTGTGTTGAGACCAAAAGGATAAATAGTTTGAGTTTGCTCATCCAGAATTTCTCCCTTTGAATCCTAACATCATACTCATTTGAAAATACTTTTTCTATAGGTATACATTGCATATCCTGAAGTGTGTGTCCGACAGAGTTGAATGGTGAGCGATGTGAGTGCCTGTGTTCTTTAATATGTGTGATCTATGTAAATAAAATCTAGTTTTGAGGGCATTTTTGGTTTCTCCAACATATTGCGCATTCTTACAGGAGCGACAGAACAACAAATAAATTACATTGGCAGTGTGACATGACATATAATGTCTGATTTGAAAAGTCTCTCCTGTAACATCACTCTGAAATCTGGAAGTACTGATTAAATGTTCTCTGCACAAAACACAAGATTTGTTACATTTCCAGCTCCCTGGGTCCAGGTGGTCAGAGGTGCTGAGTGGTAGAGATGATGGCATCAGGATGCTCCCGAGTGTTCTCGGTATCCGCTCCCCCACCAGCGGGACCTCAGGAACTGCCTTTGTCATCCTTGGGCTGGTGTGGAGAAGGCTCTGGTACTCCTGTAGCCACTTGCGCAGGGGAGGATTAGAGGGATTATGGGTCACAATAAAGGGACTCTACTGGAGGTGGTTTGGGGGTCTGTATTGAAGTGTTTCTGTCCTGGGTGTAGAATGGACTCTGTTTACAGCAGCTTGGATGATATCATTAGGATACCCACGTTGTAAGAGAAACATAGTAATTTCTGTGCACCTTTTTAGAAAATCTGAAGGAAGTGAACAAGTACGGCGTGCTCGGAGAAAAGACTGTAGCGGATGTTTTTCTTGCAGTGTTTGGGATGGCAGGAGTTGAAGTGGAGATAGGCGTGAGAGTCAGTAGGTTTATAAACATGTCGGTTTCTAGGTATCCATTGCGCAGTTTTATTGTTAAGTCAAGAAAGGATATTTCAGAAGGGGATGACTGAACTGTAAAACTAATAGAGGGATGGACAGAGTTGATGTACTGACAAAAGGTGTCTAAAAGGTCAGCTGAACCTATCCACAATAGAAAAATATCATCAATAAACCTACGCCAGAAGTCAGTGGGAATGGACATTGGTGCGTTGTTAAGTAGTGAAGCTTCTAACATCCCCATAAACAGATTAGCGATGGCGGGCGCCATTGGTGTGCCCATTGCTGTTCCAGATACTGTTTATAAAACCTTACCTTCAAAATGGAAAAAATTATTCATGAGAACATGTTGGGCAACATTAATGAGATACTTGGCAGGGGGAATACTGGTATCATGATAGCGGGATAGAAAGTAATGAAGTGTGGTCTCTATATCTGGGTGGGGAATGTTAGTATATAAACTAACGACGTCGATAGCGACGAGCCGTGTGTTTGGGGAAAGGGACCATATTTGGTGTTGAGATCTTGTAAGATGTTGAGCATATGAGTGGTATCTTTAACGTGGCTGGGCAGATCAGTCACAAAGCTCTGCAACCAGCTATCCATTAATTTAGATAACTTCTCTGTGGGCCCTCCAACTCCAGATACTATAGGACGACCTGGGGGGTGGATAAGAGTTTTGTGAATTTTAGGCAAAGTATAAATAAATGGGGACGACATTTATTAACTTCAGTAAGGGCCCATTTTGTAAGTATTATCATCAATATATTTATATTTTATATATATATATTATGTGTGTGTGTGTGTGTGTGTGTGTGTGTGTGCGTGCGTGTGTGTGTGTGTGTGTGTGTGTGTGTGTGTGTGTGTGTGTGTGTGTGTGTGTTGTGTGTGTGTGTGTGTGTGTGTGTGTGCGTGTGTGTTTGTTTAGTTTTACGTCTTTTCACATGGCGTGTTTTTAGGCGATTATGATATTTGTACATGATATACATCAAGATGACATTGATATTATTATACAAATGAAAACATAGTTAAAAATAAAGCTTAAATCAGTGGACATGAACAACATAAACAATGTTTGCTTCAAAAATACTGAAATCTCATACTAATGTACCGATAGGACTGCGAAGTAAATATTTTGATACATTAGCCAAAAATTAATTATTTTAAGTTAGAGTCTTAAAATCATCAGCTGTAGGATTATTTGGTAACTGAAAATTGGGTAAGTACTGCCGCATAGTGGGACAATTAAATAATACATGAAATGTCAAAAGTTTTTCCCCACATATGCATTTTGCAGTATCAACATTTTACATTTTATTGAATTATTTTAAGTCTAAAACACAAATGGAAATTTCCCTCGGAAAAACATTCAACAAAGACATGCTGTAAGAGGTGTGCCGATTTGCATTATAACCCACACGGCTTTGGTGTCTTTTTCTAAAAGATTATAGCATTCCTTTACAGACAAAGGAATATGAACGTTTTCACAACGAATTCTTTGTCCTGCACCTCCTCTAGCTACTCTGTCTGCCCATTCATTCCCATAAATACCACAATGTGATGGAACCCAAGTAAATGTTACACTGGAACCCTTTTGAATTAGAAAATGTATGAGGTGATTAATTTCAATTACTAAGTCACATCTGTCTCTAGACTTCATGGATTTCAGTGTAAATAAGACAGACTTAGGAGTCAACACAAAAAAGTATTGGAAATATAACCATAGGAAGATTAACAATGCATCGCAGAGCCATGAGAATGGCTACCAGTTCTGCGGTGAAAACAGAATGACCTGCACCAATATGAAACGATTTGCTTTCTTTAATCCAGGTATTACAAACCCAGCATCCGCCACATTAGTGTCAATAAGAGAACCATCGGTATATACCTTCAAATGGTTAGAATAATTTGAATGAACATGAGATCGAAAAGAAAAAGCAAGTAGGTGAGGGTTATCCCTCTTTTTTTAGATCGTCATTGGAAAAGTCCAAATCTGCTCTGTTCAGTTCCCATGGAGGAATTGGAGACGTAATCGAACGTTTACCTATATCTTTAGTTTTCAGATCTAATCTACTGTGAATATCTGAAGTATAAGTGGCTATTGTTGTCAAAGATTTTATGGTCCTTGCTCTTTTTGGAAATTGAAGATCTGATCTAAGTACATTTTCATTCACGTTGACATTTTCAACAGCACTGCTTCTTATAATGTACTTAGCTGAAGACAGTTCTCGATAATTGTTCAAAGGTAGAACACCAACCTCCCCATACGTAGCAATACTCGGAGTGTGGACAGGAACTCCAAAGCTAATTTGTATGCCTTAGAGTCAATACTTTGTAATTTCTTCATAAGATATTTAGGAGCAGAAAAATAAACTTCTTGGCCATAAGTCAGCTTTGATCTAACCAAAGATGTTGCAAGAAAAGTCAAGCTTTTTGTTTCTTTACCCCAATTTTGTCTGCTTATAATTTTAAGCAAATTTAAGCTTTTGTGAGCTTTTGATAGACTGTTTTCACTGTGAAATTTCCATGATAATTTCGATATAAAATAGACACCTAAGAATTTTGTGATGTCTTTGAATTGTAGCTCAGCTCCGTCGATAAAGAAACTAGGTAATCTTTTGGGAGGGTCACCAGCACTAAATACCATCATGTGAGTTTTTTCAACAGATAAAGATAAAACCATTCTCTGTCAAAAAGCACTTATCTTATCTAATTCAGACTGATAACAGATCTGAATTTGTTTCAGTTTTCTGTTTGAAATATACTTCAATTTTGCATCCAACCAAATACAAATGTCATCAGCATATTGAACAATCTTGACTTTTTATATCTTCTTAGAAAGATCTGATATCCATAATACTGAAAAGATAAGGAGCAATGATGGATCCTTGAGGAACTCCCATATGTAAATCTCTCTGCGAAGAATACGCATTTTCAACTCTTGTTTCAAACACAAACCATGCCCTGAATCTCTTCCGTAGCTTCCGTCTACCAGATCAACGAAAACCTCTGCTCTTCACCATGGACATCGCCTCACTCTACACCAACATTCCCCACAAGGATGGTCTCATTGCCCTCAAGCACTTCCTGAACCACAGCACCTACAAGGTCCATGTGCCCACCATCCTTCGCCTGGCGGAACTGGTACTCACGCTGAACTCGTTCCAGTTTGGTCACTTGCACTATCAGCAGACAAGTGGAGTGGCCATGGGAACACGCATGGGTCCCAGCTATGCGTGCCTGTTCGTCGGCTACGTGGAGTCCCAAATTTTCCAACAATACAGTGGCCCCATGCCAGCCCTCTTTCGCCGTTACATTGACGACTGTGTGGGCCTGTGGACAGGGGACAGAAGCGAACTGCTGTCCTTCATCAGCTTTGCTGATGCCTTTCACCCATCTCTGAAGTTCACGTACGAAATATCTGAAAGCTCTCTTCCCTTCCTGGATATCAAACTCATGATCACACCTGGCAACCTAACCATCTCCACCTCAGTCCACTACAAGAACACAGACCCTCATTCCTACCTTCTCTACTCTTCAAGCCATCCAACTGCCACCAAACGCGCCATTCCATTCTCCCAGTTCCTCCGCCTCAGACGCTTGTGTAGCAACGAGGAAGACTTCCACACCCAGGCAGCCCAGATGATCAGCTTCTTCAAAAGAAGAGGATACCCGATGAGCTGATCAAACAGGCACTGAACCAGGCCAAGGACATCCCCAGAGAGCAGGTCTTAACACCAAAACCGAAGGAAGATCACAATGATCGCACCGTCCTGACGCTGACCTACCACCCTCACAACCTGGAAGTGAAGAAAATTCTCTTCAGGAACTTTCCA
>CM031609.1:94241093-94243593 GCA_018398815.1 Conus ventricosus
CCCCCTCTTTTTGTGTGCTCTCTTCCCCCCCCCCTTTTTGTGTGCTCTCTTCCCCCCCCCCTCTTTTTGTGTGCTCTCTTTTTCCCCCCCCTCTTTTTGTGTGCTCTCTTCCCCCCCCCCCCCCCCTCTTTGGTCTCCTTCCCCCCCCCCCTCTTTTTGTGTGCTCTCTTCCCCCCCCTCTTTTGTGTGCTCTCTTCCCCCCCTCTTTTTGTGTGCCTCTCTCTGCTCTTCCCCCCCCCTCTTTTTGTTGCTCTTTTCCCCCCCCCCCCCTTTTTGTGTGCTCTCTTCCCCCCCCCCTCTTTTGTGTGCTCTCTTCCCCCCCCCCCTCTTTTTGTGTGCTCTCTCTTCCCCCCCCTCTTTTTGTGTGCTCTCTTTCCCCCCCCCCTCTTTTTTGTGTCTCTCTTTCCCCCCCCCCTCTTTTTGTGTGCTCTCTTCCCCCCCCCCCTCTTTGTGTGCTCTCTTTCCCCCCCCCTCTTTTTGTGTGCTCTCTTTCCCCCCCCCCTCTTTTTGTGTGCTCTCTTTCCCCCCTCCCCCTTTTTGTGTGCTCTCTTCCCCCCCCCCTCTTTTTGTGTGCTCTCTCTTCCCCCCCCCTCTTTTGTGTGCTCTCTTTCCCCCCTCTTTTTGTGTGCTCTCTTTCCCCCCCTCTTTTTGTGTGCTCTCTTCCCCCCCCCCCCTCTTTTTGTGTGCTCTCTTCCCCCCCCCCTCTTTTTGTGTGCTCTCTTCCCCCCCCCTCTTTTTGTGTGCTCTCTTTCCCCCCCCCCCTCTTTTTGTGTGCTCTCTTTTCCCCCCCTCTTTTGTGTGCTCTCTTTCCCCCCCCCCTTTTTTGTGTGCTCTCTTCCCCCCCCTCTTTTTGTGTGCTCTCTCTTTCCCCCCCCCTCTTTTGTGTGCTCTCTTTCCCCCCTCTTTTTGTGTGCTCTCTTTCCCCCCCCTCTTTTTGTGTGCTCTCTCTCCCTCCCCCCCCCCCTCTTTTTTGTGTGCTCTCTTTCCCCCTCTTTTTGTGTGCTCTCTTTCCCCCCCCTCTTTTTGTGTGCTCTCTTTCCCCCCCTCTTTTTGTGTGCTCTCTTTCCCCCTTCTTTTTGTGTGCTCTCTTCCCCCTCTTTTTGGTGCCTCTTCCCCCCTCTTTTTGTGTGCTCTCTTTCCCCCTGTTTTGTGTGTCTCTTTCCCCTATTTTGTGTGCTCTCTTTCCCCCCTCTTTTTGTGTGCTCTCTTTCCCCCCTCTTTTTGTGTGCTCTCTTTCCCCCTATTTTGTGTGCTCTCTTTCCCCCCTCTTTTGTTGCTCTCTTCCCCTCTTTTTGTGTGCTCTCTTTCCCCCCCTTTTTGTGTGCTCTCTTTCCC
This sequence comes from Conus ventricosus, assembly GCA_018398815.1. Classification (NCBI taxonomy): domain Eukaryota; kingdom Metazoa; phylum Mollusca; class Gastropoda; order Neogastropoda; family Conidae; genus Conus; species Conus ventricosus. The sequence goes on from CM031609.1 coordinate 94,242,429, forward strand.
CCCCTTTTTGTGTGCTCTCTTTTCCCCCCTCTTTTTTTACTCTCTGTTTGTCTCTTCATAACATTGCTCCCTGCGGAATGCTAATGCTAGGACTACATCAGAACGACACTGCGTGTGGCTGTGCGTGGTGCAATGAGAATGACCAGTGAAAGGCAGACAACGGAGCTGTCACAGAAGACAAGACATGGAATATCAAGCAGAAATAGTTCTCTGTGAGAATAGAAGTCTGAAGGCTTTCTGAAAATGGGGAGCAGAAATCTTGCTGATGTGAACAAAAAGGAATCTAAGGGGTCCTCCCTCTGTCGTCTACACGTCAGGAAAAAATCGCAAGGAATGGACAAATATTGGAATCTAAGGTATCTGTCTAGGCTGGTGATTTATTTTTTTCTATTTTGACAGAAAACAGAACCCACAGAAACTAAAAAAACAAAAACCCAAAAAAAACAAAAAAAAACACAAACAAATTAGACCAAACCAAAAAAAAGAAAAAAAAGAAAAGAAAAACCGAAACAAAATAACACACACACCCACACACACACACACACACACACACACACACACACCACACCACACACACACACACACACACACACACACACACACACCCCACACCACACACACACACACACACACAACACACACACACACACACACACACACACACACAGTATGACACTGCTCTGCCCATTTCTGTGCCATTGCAATAGGACAATTGGAACAAAGGATTTGTAAGAGCTAACATTCATTCTTCGGCATGATTAATAATTTCAAAAGCTCGGCTGGGACTTGTCCACTCCTGGGGATTCCCCTGGCTTCAGACTCTGTATCGCGGCCTCAATGTGGACAATAATCCCAGTTTGAGCTTTTAAAATACGGAGGGAAAGAGACCACAGGGGCTCTAAAAAGCTTTGTCAGAAGGTCTGGACAGAAAAAATGGCCAACAGAGTGGACCCAGTCTTTGGGTGATTCCCTTACCCAAGAAGGCAACCTAAAACAATGCCAAAACTACATGCCTAAAGTTCTGATCACCACCCCAGCCAAAGTCATGCTTCGCATCATCCTCAACCGACTGAAATCCAAGGCTGGGGAACTGCAAATCAGAAGAACAAGCAGGTTTTAGAAGAGGGCGGAGCACTGTGGAAACAAATTTTCAACTGTCGAACCT
>CM031609.1:94248593-94251093 GCA_018398815.1 Conus ventricosus
AAAAATAAATTAAAAGGGATCTTTTGTTAGAATGATAACGTTACTTATACAAATTGACGTCAGAGTAAAAAGAAACAAACAACAACAACAAAAAAACGGATCCTGCGGCATGCTATGCTTTTTCTTTCGGTGTATATTGAACAGAAAGAAGAGCAGAGTCGGCTATAGTACGTCCTTAGTCTGCATTAAACTGACAATGACAAGGTAACTGGCTTCCACAATGTATATGTGGAGAGTTCTCAAAAGCCAGGGCGCCCTTTGCAATGACAAGGTAACTGGCTTCCACAATGTATATGTGGAGAGTTCTCAAAAGCCAGGGCACCCTTTGCAATGACAAGGTAACTGGCTTCCACAATGTATATGTGGAGAGTTCTCAAAAGCCAGGGCACCCTTTGCAATGACAAGGTAACTGGCTTCCACAATGTATATGTGGAGAGTTCTCAAAAGCCAGGGCACCCTTTGCAATGACAAGGTAACTGGCTTCCACAATGTATATGTGGAGAGTTCTCAAAAGCCAGGGCACCCTTTGCAATGACAAGGTAACTGGCTTCCACAATGTATATGTGGAGAGTTCTCAAAAGCCAGGGCACCCTTTGCAATGACAAGGTAACTGGCTTCCACAATGTATATGTGGAGAGTTCTCAAAAGCCAGGGCACCCTTTGCAATGACAAGGTAACTGGCTTCCACAATGTATATGTGGAGAGTTCTCAAAAGCCAGGGCACCCTTTGCAATGACAAGGTAACTGGCTTCCACAATGTATATGTGGAGAGTTCTCAAAAGCCAGGGCACCCTTTGCAATGACAAGGTAACTGGCTTCCACAATGTATATGTGGAGAGTTCTCAAAAGCCAGGGCACCCTTTGCAATGACAAGGTAACTGGCTTCCACAATGTATATGTGGAGAGTTCTCAAAAGCCAGGGCACCCTTTGCATGTTCTTTCGGTTTGGTTTTGGTCAGTTCTCTTTCTCCCCTTTTTTTTTTCTTTCTCACCATTATACACAAGTATGGACCACGTGTATCATTTCATGCTGTGTTACGTATGATGTCTGATACCTTGATTAGTTTAACAAATATGATTCATATAAATTGTGATCCCTCTTTTGGTTTCACCCCACCCGTGGAATTGAAGAGGAAATACTTCACTCATCGCCATACGAATGCTTGTGTTGCCATTTTGAGCCATCAATCAATCAATCAATCAATCAATCAATCAATCAATCAATCAATCAATCAATCAATCAATCAATCAATCAATCAATCAATCAACCAACCAACCAACCAACAAACCAACCAATCAATGAACCAATCAACTAACCAATCAACTAACTAACTAACTAACCAATCAATCAATCAATCAACCAACCAACCAACCAACCAACCAACCAATCAATGAACCAATCAACCAACCAATCAACTAACTAACTAACTAACTAACTAACTAACTAACTAACTAACTAACTAACTAACTAACTAACTAACTAACTAACCAATCAATCACAATCAATCAATCAATCAATCAATCAACCAGCAAGACCAATCAACCAACGAAACCAATCAATCAATCAATCAATCAATCAATCAATCAATCAATCAATCAATCAATCAATCAATCAATCAATCAATCAATCAGTCAGTCAATTAATCAGTCAATCAATAATCAGTCAATCAATCAACCAACCAACCAACAAAAGCAATCAACGGATCAATCAATCAATCAGTCAATCAGTCAATCAATCAATCAATCCATCCATCCATCCATCCATCCATCCATCCATCCATCCATCCATCCATCCATCCATCCATCCATCCATCCATCCATCCATCCATCGCAAGCACACAACAAAGGGAACACAAACACCTGGAAAAAAAGACGAAAAAGAACAGAAGAGTCAAATGATGTGAATGAATAAGAAAGATGTCATTCTACACAATCATTCTTCTTTGTGATGCACTACGCAAAAGACATATCCTACCAGTTGAATTGGGAAAAGCATCTTACACACTTTTGCATAACATCCTATCATCAACCGTCGCGTCCTAGATATCTGAACACTCGAAGCACCTGATTCCTAAAGAGTATTTGGAAGAGACAGAACTCTCTTTAAGCATTGCGCTGTTGGTCTGGTTTGAAGATGGTTTGCTGTGTTCACGGGGAGTAAGGAGTACTGCAAGAGAGTGTGTGTAAATCATGACTTTACCAACAGAGTGATATAATGGATCAGTGAGTTCTTACGAAAGGTCCTGTTCAGACGTTCAGTACAGATTATTTTTTAGTGGCGCCAAAGTTGCGGACGGAGGAGATGGATACCTCGTATGGGTTCACCAGGGAAAAACAAACAAAAACAAAAACATGGAAAATTAACAGAAAAAAGAACCAGTCAAAAGCATCTGAGCAGGAAGGGTCTGATAATGACAAGATGTTGAGGGGAGGGAAGGGAAAGGAAGGGGGGAGGATGGGGTGGGGGCGGGTATATGGTTTCTTATACTACAACCCCTGT
>CM031609.1:94256093-94261093 GCA_018398815.1 Conus ventricosus
GTGTGTGTGTGCGCGCGCGTGCGTGCGTGGGTGCGTGTGTGTGTGTGTGTGTGCGTACGTGCGTGCGTGCGTGCGTGCGTGCGTGTGTGCGTGCGTGTGCGCGTGCGTGCGTGTGTGTGTGTGGGGTGTGTGTGTGTGTGTGTGTGTGTGTGTGTGTGTGTGTGTGTGTGTGTGTGTGTGTGTGTGACCACTCTGATATGGTGTGTTGAAGGTGCCCCCTCTCTCCCAATGAATGGGATTGATAGTGTCTCAGTGATCCACAGCGGTTGTACCGGTCGTCCTCTCTCCCAATGAATGGGATTGATAGTGCCTCAGTGATCCACAGCGGTGTACCGGTCGTCCTCTCTCCCAATGAATGGGATTGATAGTGCCTCAGTGATCCACAGCGGTGTACCGGTCGTCCTCTCTCCAATGAATGGGATTGATAGTGCCTCAGTGATCCACAGCGGTGTACCGGTCGTCCTCTCTCCCAATGAATGGGATTGATAGTGCCTCAGTGATCCACGCGGTGTACCGGTCGTCCTCTCTCCCAATGAATGGGATTGATAGTGCCTCAGTGATCCACAGCGGTGTACCGGTTGTCCTCTCTCCAAATGAATGGGATTGATAGTGCCTCAGTGATCCACAGCGGTGTACCGGTCGTCCTCTCTCCCAATGAATGGGATTGATAGTGCCTCAGTGATCCACAGCGGTGTACGGTCGTCCTCTCTCCCAATGAATGGGATTGATAGTGCCTCAGTGATCCACAGCGGTGTACCGGTCGTCCTCTCTCCCAATGAATGGGATTGATAGTGCTCAGTGATCCACAGCGGTGTACCGGTCGTCTCTCTCCCAATGAATGGGATTGATAGTGTCTCAGTGATCCACAGCGGTGTACCGGTCGTCCTCTCTCCCAATGAATGGGATTGATAGTGTCTCAGTGATCCACAGCGGTGTACCGGTCGTCCTCTCTCCCAATGAATGGGATTGATAGTGTCTCAGTGATCCACAGCGGTTGTACCGGTCGTCCTCTCTCCCAATGAATGGGATTGATAGTGTCTCAGTGATCCACAGCGGTGTACCGGTCGTCCTCTCTCCCAATGAATGTGATTGATAGTGCCTCAGTGATCCACAGCGGTGTACCGGTCGTCCTCTCTCCCAATGAATGGGATTGATAGTGCCTCAGTGATCCAGAGCGGTGTACCCGGTCGTCCTCTCTCCCAATGAATGGGATTGATAGTGCCTCAGTGATCCACAGCGGTATACCGGTCGTCCTCTCTCCCAATGAATGTGATTGATAGTGCCTGAGTGATCCACAGCGGTGTACCGGTCGTCCTCTCTCCCCAATGAATGGGATTGATAGTGCCTCAGTGATCCACAGCGGTGTACCGGTCGTCCTCTCTCCAATGAATGTGATTGATAGTGCCTCAGTGATCCTCAGCGGTGTACCGGTCGTCCTCTCTCCCAATGAATGGGAATGATAGTGCCTCAGTGATCCACAGCGGTGTACCGGTCGTCCTCTCTCCCAATGAATGGGATTGATAGTGTCTCAGTGATCCACAGCGGTGTACCGGTCGTCCTCTCTCCCAATGAATGTGATTGATAGTGCCTCAGTGATCCACAGCGGTGTACCGGTCGTCCTCTCTCCCAATGAATGGGATTGATAGTGTCTCAGTGATCCACAGCAGTGTACGGTCGTCCTCTCTCCAATGAATGGGATTGATAGTGCCTCAGTGATCCACAGCGGTGTACGGGTCGTCCTCTCTCCCAATGAATGGGATTGATAGTGCCTCAGTGATCCACAGCGGTTGTACCGGTCGTCCTCTCTCCCAATGAATGGGATTGATAGTGCCTCAGTGATCCACAGCGGTGTACCGGTTGTCCTCTCTCCCAATGAATGGGATTGATAGTGTCTCAGTGATCCACAGCGGTGTACCGGTCGTCCTCTCTCCCAATGAATGGGATTGATAGTGCCTCAGTGATCCACAGCGGTGTACCGGTCGTCCTCTCTCCCAATGAATGGGATTGATAGTGCCTCAGTGATCCACAGCGGTTGTGCCCGGTCGTCCTCTCTCCCAATGAATGTGATTGATAGTGGCTCAGTGATCCACAGCGGTGTACCGGTCGTCCTCTCTCCCAATGAATGGGATTGATAGTGCCTCAGTGATCCACAGCGGTGTACCGGTCGTCCTCTCTCCCAATGAATGGGATTGATAGTGCCTCAGTGATCCACAGCGGTGTACCGGTCGTCCTCTCTCCCAATGAATGGGATTGATAGTGCCTCAGTGATCCACAGCGGTGTACCGGTCGTCCTCTCTCCCAATGAATGGGATTGTAGTGCCTCAGTGATCCACAGCGGTGTACCGGTCGTCCTCTCTCCCAATGAATGGGATTGATAGTGTCTCAGTGATCCACAGCGGTGTACCGGTCGTCCTCTCTCCCAATGAATGGGATTGATAGTGCCTCAGTGATCCACAGCGGTGTACCGGTCGTCCTCTCTCCCAATGAATGGGATTGATAGTGCCTCAGTGATCCACAGCGGTGTACCGGTCATCCTCTCTCCCAATGAATGGGATTGATAGTGCCTCAGTGATCCACAGCGGTGTACCGGTCGTCCTCTCTCCCAATGAATGGGATTGATAGTGCCTCAGTGATCCACAGCGGTGTACCGGTCGTCCTCTCTCCAATGAATGGGATTGATAGTGCCTCAGTGATCCACAGCGGTGTACCGGTCGTCCTCTCTCCCAATGAATGGGATTGATAGTACCTCAGTGATCCACAGCGGTGTTACCGGTCGTCCTCTCTCCCAATGAATGGGATTGATATGCTCAGTGATCCACAGCGGTGTACCGGTCGTCCTCTCTCCAATGAATGGGATTGATAGTGTCTCAGCGGTGTACCGGTCGTCCTCTCTCCCAATGAATGGGATTGATAGTGCCTCAGTGATCCACAGCGGTGTACCGGTCGTCCTCTCTCCCAATGAATGGGATTGATAGTGCCTCAGTGATCCACAGCGGTGTAACGGTCGTCCTCTCTCCAATGAATGGGATTGATAGTGTCTCAGTGATCCACAGCGGTGTACCGGTCGTCCTCTCTCCCAATGAATGGGATTGATAGTGCCTCAGTGATCCACAGCGGTGTACCGGTCGTCCTCTCTCCCCAAAGAATGGGATTGATAGTGCCTCAGTGATCCACAGCGGTTGTACCGGTTGTCCTCTCTCCAAATGAATGGGATTGATAGTGCCTCAGTGATCCACAGCGGTGTACCGGTCGTCCTCTCTCCCAATGAATGGGATTGATAGTGCCTCAGTGATCCACAGCGGTGTACCGGTCGTCCTCTCTCCCAATGAATGGGATTGATAGTGCCTCAGTGATCCACAGCGGTGTACCGGTCGTCCTCTCTCCCAATGAATGGGATTGATAGTGCCTCAGTGATCCACAGCGGTGTACCGGTCGTCCTCTCTCCCAATGAATGTGATTGATAGTGCCTCAGTGATCCACAGCGGTGTACCGGTCGTCCTCTCTCCCAATGAATGGGATTGATAGTGCCTCAGTGATCCACAGCGGTGTACCGGTCGTCCTCTCTCCCAATGAATGGGATTGATAGTGCCTCAGTGATCCACAGCGGTGTACCGGTCGTCCTCTCTCCCAATGAATGGGATTGATAGTGCCTCAGTGATCCTCAGCGGTGTACCGGTCGTCCTCTCTCCCAATGAATGGATTGATAGTGCCTCAGTGATCCACAGCGGTGTACCGGTCGTCCTCTCTCCCAATGAATGGGATTGATAGTGCCTCAGTGATCCACAGCGGTATACCGGTCGTCCTCTCTCCCAATGAATGTGATTGATAGTGCCTCAGTGATCCACAGCGGTGTACCGGTCGTCCTCTCTCCCAATGAATGGGAAATTGATAGTGCCTCAGTGATCCACAGCGGTGTACCGGTCGTCCTCTCCCAATGAATGTGATTGATAGTGCCTCAGTGATCCACAACGGTGTACCGGTCGTCCTCTCTCCCAATGAATGGGATTGATAGTGCCTCAGTGATCCACAGCGGTGTACGGTCGTCCTCTCTCCCAATGAATGGGATTGATAGTGCCTCAGTGATCCACAGCGGTGTACCGGTCGTCCTCTCTCCCAATGAATGGGATTGATAGTGTCTCAGTGATCTACAGCGGTGTACCGGTCGTCCTCTCTCCCAATGAATGGGATTGATAGTGCCTCAGTGATCCACAGCGGTGTACCGGTCGTCCTCTCTCCCAATGAATGGGATTGATAGTGTCTCAGTGATCCACAGCGGTGTACCGGTCGTCCTCTCTCCAATGAATGGGATTGATAGTGTCTCAGTGATCCACAGCGGTGTACCGGTCGTCCTCTCTCCCAATGAATGTGATTGATAGTGCCTCAGTGATCCACAGCGGTGTACCGGTCGTCCTCTCTCCCAATGAATGTGATTGATAGTGCCTCAGTGATCCACAGCGGTGTACCGGTCGTCCTCTCTCCAATGAATGGGATTGATAGTGCCTCAGTGATCCACAGCGGTATACCGGTCGTCCTCTCTCCCAATGAATGTGATTGATAGTGTCTCAGTGATCCACAGCGGTATACCGGTCGTCCTCTCTCCCAATGAATGTGATTGATAGTGCCTCAGTGATCCACAGCGGTATACCGGTCGTCCTGAGAACCACAATGTCTGGTCTGTGCTCTCCTTCCTCCCCATGGAGTCTGGAATGGCTCCGCAGAAGGAACCAGTCTGGTGCTGCCTGGCAGAAGACATGTCAATGCTGTATTGATTTATAGTCTGATCATTTATGCTGATGCTTTTTAAATTTTTTATTCAAACTCTAAACAGATTTAATTGAACGTGTATAACCGGAAGATTGATGATTATGAATAAAAGAAACAAGGAATAAAAAACAAAACAAAGACAAACAGAAAAAAAAGAAAAGGTGGTGGTAACCAGGAGAGAGTCTGGGTGGAGGAAGTATGGGGATGGGAGCATGTACAGTGGAGGAAGTATGGGG
>CM031609.1:94268593-94274426 GCA_018398815.1 Conus ventricosus
TCATCAGCATACCTGATGGAAGACAGCTTCTTTGCAGTCTGCATTTTACTAATGAGATGTTGACCTTATGCCAAGAGGCAACATGAAACCTCAGAACCGTCCGTCGGGTAGATGCATCAAGAAGATAACGGAATGTAAAATCGATCACAGAACTACCCCCCCCCCCCCACCTCCCACGTTTTCTTTATTTCCATCTATCTATCTATCTATCTGTCTATCTATCTGTCTATCAAACAAAAGAATTGACAAAAAAAAGACAACGAGAAAAGGGTAAGCAAAAATAAAATCATTACAAACAGTTTGAACACACACACACACACACACACACACACACACCACACACACACACACACACACACACACACACACACACACACACACACACACACACACACACCGCACGCACGCACGCACGCACGCACGCACGCACGCACGTACTCACGCACGCACGCACGCACGCACGCACGCACGCACACCACACACACACACACACACACACACACACACACACACACCACACACACCATTTTTGTGTACAAAAAGCCCCCCCCCCCCCCCCCCCAAACCAGTTGATTCAGCCCAAACCAGCATGAATGCAAAAATCTCACTGGCATTTGCTTTTGCACAACCTAAAGAGATGAAGTCACGAGAGAGGCCGCTTACGCACCAGAATAATCATGTTTGATGAAATGGATCAGACGACGACGGATGTAGCTAGTGCTGAACAATAAGATAGAAACGCTACTGGCTGTCTCAAAGGAATCCACCATCGTTTTGATACACACAACAAGGGAACACCAACATGGTGTACTGCTCCTGCTCTGAATCATCTGCAAACAACACAATAATGATCGGAGGAGAGAGGTGGGTAGGGGAGGAGCGGATAGGCGGAGGGAAAGTAGTTAGATGGGAGGAAAGTGAAGGGGCGGAAAAAGGGATGAGGGAGAGAGGAAACAACAACAACAACAACAACAACAACAACAACAACAACAACAACACAACAACAAAGAGACTATGCCAATTACTATATACGCTTCTGTTGTCCATATAGTTCTATAATCTCAGAGACAAGGTAGTCAAAGGAAGTGTCAATCTTTCACCGCAATTTCACATCATTTTAGTACACACCATCACCCCTCCATTGCGCTAAATTTCCATCATCCTTTTATGCAGATAACAAACTCACGTCCATAATCGTTCTGTACTAACAGTTCTGCTTTAAAGTCCATGACCATTAATACACAAGTGAAAGTCCAGCAATTCAACACCAGAAAAGATCCAATACTTGACATCAGGAGAGCTATCAACGTCAGCACTGACCAAAAACAAAGTGTTTGTCCCATCAAAGCAATTCACTTTTGTGTAGAGTGTCTAAATCAAGCAGAGAGAGAGAGAGAGAGCGAGAGAGAGAGAGAGAGAGAGAGAGAGAGAGAGAGAGAGAGAGAGAAGAGAGAGAGAGAGAGAGAGCGAAAGAGAGCGAGTACTATAAAGAAAAAAAAAGTAATGAACATCGCAGTTCAGCCAGAGCAATCACTTTCCACTGCAGGTCCATTCACCCCAATCCTTCTTTATGACCTCCCCTCCTCCTCCCCGCCTTCCTCTTGCCTCGTAATACCTCCTCCATCTCCTCATCCATCCTACCCCCCCCCCCCCCCACCCCATCAAATTCTCGGATCCTAAAAACCCCCTTTTGTGTGGCCAGTCACACTGACAACAACCACATCAAACGACAGTTACGCCGTATGTGCCGCAGACATCCAATATGATAGAAAACACACACACACCACGGCATAACACCACTGCCCGTTGCTGCGCCTTTTAGGAAGGTGATTGGAACGAAGAATGTGTAATGGCTAACAGTTTTTTTTTCATGTGTAATAAATCGTTCATAGTGTTTTTCAGTTCTGACGATCATCGCAGCATTAGCAGCCTAGTGTTTTTGTTCGTTTGTTTTTCTGTGAAGGATTTCAGCACTTCGTGCTTATGACCTGTATTTGTGTTTTAAGCTCAAGTTCATGAAACGAATCTGTTTGTCTGTCTGTCTGTCTATCCTCTGCTTGATGTAGACACTTTTCACAAGGGTGAATTGCTTTGCTAGGACTTAGACTTTGTTATTGTTCACTGCTGATATAAAAGTCCTCGTTGATTACATGTATTGGATCTTTTTGGTGTGGAAGTGGCCTTTCTCATCTCTTTGAAATTGCTCAAAGCAGATAAGTGGTGCACTGGTTTTTTCAGTTTCATTATGGTGTCTCAGAGAGAGAGAGAGAGAGAAAAGAGAGAGAACAGAGAGAGAGAGAGAGAGAGAGAGAGAGAGAGAGAGAGAGACAGACAGACATACAGACAGATAAAATAGAAACAGGTAAATAGAAGAAACAGACAGACAAACATTATTCATGTACAGCAGACGATGGACAAGGGAGCATGTGTTTCATTCTGAAAAGTTTCTCAATGTTATAATAAATAATTACGCAAGATTCAGGTTGAGACTTTTGGGTTTTTAATGCAAACAAAAGATGGTTTGAATGTGAACATCCACAAAATCACCTTATCCTACATGTAGACACATTATTGACGGCGAAGAACACTTTCTGTTCCACGTGCTGGTTATAAATGAAGTGCTGACAGAATTGTTCATTTTCCCAGTTGGATGTAGCTAAATAAAATACATGATGTCGCTGTCGTGTTATCATCAGATGACGAACTTGTAATTAAATAGTTGCAAAATTCATCGCCGAAGTATTGAAAATTAATCACATGAAGGATAGTCAAATTTAAGACAATGCATTACAAGAGATATATGAATGAACGATATCATTCATTGCATGTGGAGGAGATCAGTAAGATATAAGATCATCATTTGATTGAGTGAATGGTCGAGACAGTCTTACAATTATTTTTAAACCTTACTGTATTACACCTGTGTAGGAGGACATACGGAGATGTTACGATTTTATATGTTTTTGTTAACCTTTGATTTGATACACACTGGGAATAAATGTGTACTATTTGTTTGCAAAGAAAAGAGGTAAATATTATTAACCTGTTACCACCCCCTCCCCCCTCGCCAAAAGACCTCCTTGGTAATGACAATAAAATACTAAAGTGTGAAAATGTCAAAGTCTCTCTCTCTCTCTCTCTCTCCTCCTCTCTCTCTCCTCTCTCTCTCTCTCTCTTCTCTCCTCTCTCTCTCCTCTCTCTCTCTCTCTCCTCCTACTTGAAATGAGATTTCACAGTAATTAAAACAGTAACACCATATCAACGCATTTAATTTAAAACGAGTAAATAGATTTATGACAGAAAATACACATGAAAAAAGCCTTAGTCAAAATGAACATGTTACAGTTGTTAGACTCGCTTCAAGATGAAAAGAAAATAATTCTGCACTGTATGCCTTGTACTGTTTGTGTATAATGAGTAGAAAGGAAGAACGCGGTCAGTTTGGTACAATACTATAAATAGATACGTTCTTTTTTGGGTGGGTGCTCTGTCTGTAAACAGAGAAATAAATCAGCAGCCAAGACTGGAACGCCAGTTCCCGTTAGCTGCCCGTTCCTTGCAAATACTGCACACGTGTAGACAACAGAGACATATATCACATTCCTTTTTATTTCACCGAGTTTTGGCGAACTTGACCGTCCTTCGTCAGGGTTATGTACTATATTATTAAACATTGTTCACTATTTTCTTTTTTTTCTTATGTGTGTGTGTTTGTGTGTGTGTGCATGCGCGCGCGCGCGCGCACGCGCGCGCGCCGCGCGCGCGTGTGTGTGTGTGTGTGTGTGTGTGTGTGTGTGTGTGTGTGTGTGTGCGTGCATGCGTGCGTGCGTGTGTATGTGTGTGTGTGTTGTGTGTGTGTGTGTGTGTGTGTGTGTGTGTGTGTGTGTGTGTGTGTGAGACAGTGATAGAAAACAAACTTTTAAACAACCTAGTCTCTACTTCAACCCTCTTCTGTGTAAAATCCACTCAAGCTTCGATCCAAACATGATGCCTTTTGATTTTTTAAAGGGCAGAGTTTAGGAAGGATCTTTATAGTAAAACCATGATGTTTCTATTCACCATAAGTACTATCATCCACCGACTGGACAATATCAATGTCGTCAAAGGTCAAGAAGCAGTTTTAAATAGTGACCTGTTTTTGCCTACTATACCACGAACAGGCTGTGATTGGGGGACAGAATGAGCTTCATTGTCAGTCTTGTCTACCCTATGAGAACGAGAATTCCCATCGTTTCATCTACCAATCAGCAATCGTTTTCAGTCGTGGAACGGGAAAAAGTATGGCTTGATATAAGAAAAGAAAGAAAAAGAAAACCTTTATGACCTTAAATCTTGATAAAAAAAAATCACTCACCTTGTTTGCAGTAGAGACGAAGTGGAATAAAAAAAACTAGACTTGTACACTCAATCTTTCTTCTTTCTCTCCTTAATGTATATGTCAGGCTATGCAGTTTGCCCAATTCTTTTCCGCCAAAACGTAATAAGCAGTAACGTTCTGTGATTGGTCAGATTTCTTTGTGGGCTTCTCATACTCTAAGTAACCAAGCTGGACTGTCAAGCAGAGGGTGGGGATTGGAGATTGGGAGGGGGAGAAACCAGTGAGGGAAGGGAGGATTAGGGGGTGGGGGGGGGGATAGGGTGCAGGAGGGGAAAAAGGGTTGTATGAGAAGGGAGATCTACAGTCTCAAGGGAACTCTACAGATTGCAACGAATCGTTGAATACAGAAGAGACAGTGATTACGAAACAGGAACAAGTTTGAATAATCGGAGTCTCTCCGTTCTGCTGTTTTTTAGTGTTCATCCCAGCTACTCCTCGGGCAAACAAGCTACGTGTTGTCTGTCAGGATTAGAGGCCAGTGCAAACAAGCTACGTGTTGTCTGTCAGGACTAGAGGCCAGTGCAAACAAGCTACGTGTTGTCTGTCAGGATTAGAGGCCAGTGCAAACAAGCTACGTGTTGTCTGTCAGGACCAGAGGCCAGTGCAAACAAGCTACGTGTTGTCTGTCAGGACTAGAGGCCAGTGCAAACAAGCTACGTGTTGTCTGTCAGGACTAGAGGCCAGTGCTACGTGTTGTCTGTCAGGACTAGAGGCCAGTGCTACGTGTTGTCTGTCAGGACCAGAGGCCAGTGCAAACAAGCTACGTGTTGTCTGTCAGGACCAGAGGCCAGTGCAAACAAGCTACGTGTTGTCTGTCAGGACTAGAGGCCAGTGCTACGTGTTGTCTGTCAGGACTAGAGGCCAGTGCTACGTGTTGTCTGTCAGGACTAGAGGCCAGTGCTACGTGTTGTCTGTCAGGACTAGAGGCCAGTGCTACGTGTTGTCTGTCAGGACTAGAGGCCAGTGCTACGTGTTGTCTGTCAGGACTAGAGGCCAGTGCAAACAAGTTACGTGTTGTCTGTCAGGACTAGAGGCCAGTGCAAACAAGCTACGTGTTGTCTGTCAGGACCAGAGGCCAGTGCAAACAAGCTACGTGTTGTCTGTCAGGACTAGAGGCCAGTGCAAACAAGCTACGTGTTGTCTGTCAGGACTAGAGGCCAGTGCAAACAAGCTACGTGTTGTCTGTCAGGACCAGAGGCCAGTGCAGACAAGCTACGTGTTGTCTGTCAGGACTAGAGGCCAGTGCAAACAAGCTACGTGTTGTCTATCAGGACTAGAGGCCAGTGCAAACAAGCTACGTGTTGTCTGTCGGGACTAGAGGCCAGTGCAAACAAGCTACGTGTTGTCTTTCAGGACTAGAGGCCAGTGCTACGTGTTGTCTGTCAGGACTAGAGGCCAGTGCTACGTGTTGTCTGTCAGGACTAGAGGCCAGTGCTACGTGTTGTCTGTCAGGAC
>CM031609.1:94274526-94279526 GCA_018398815.1 Conus ventricosus
TGCAGGCCAAAGAGGACATCGTTTCTGATTAGGCACCACCCTCCTCCCCCCTCACGCATAAATCAATTGTAGTGTCGTCTGATGGCGGGATCTGGGCGAACTAATCTTGATTGTCTCACTCTCCTCTGGTTTATATTACAATGTATACTAATTTTCCTAATTAAATCTTGCACCACACTGTGTAAACCCTGATTGTCTCACTCTCCTCTGTTTAATTACAATTATACCCAATTTCCTAATTAAATCTGACCACATTGTGTAAACCCTGATTGTCTCACTCTCCTCTGGTTTATATTACAATGTAACTAATTTTTCTAGTTAAATCTCGCACCCCATTGTGAAACCCTGATTGTCTCACTCTCCTCTGGTTTATATAACAATGCATACTAATTTTCCTATTAAATCTCGCGCCACATTGTGTAAACCCTCAGTGCAGTATGGCACAAGAGCTAACAATAAAAAAAAACTTTTTTTATTTGGAATTAGTTTTCAAATCATCTTCGTCTACTTCCTTTGGATTCTCAGCTATGTTCTGAGGTTCTTCATTGGTGAGATTTTTGAGTGTGTGGCCATTTTAAAAAGTACGCCCATTTAATGGCAGCCGCTATGAAACGTGTACAATGAAAGCTCTGAAGCGTCAGCCGACGATGTATGTTACAAGGGGAAAAAACCAAAAGGACGAAGAATAGTGAATTTTCAAACCCCACACAACACACACACACACACACCCAAAACACACACACACACACACACACACACACACACACACACACACCGTGTCCCCTCTGGGGTCCCCTTTCTGTCTCCCCTCACTACATGAAACATACATACTGTCCCTTTTTTGTCTAACTCTCTCTCTCTCTCCCCCCCTCTCATCATCTATCTGTCTATCTGTCTATCTATCTATCTATCTATCTATCTATCTATCTATCTATCTTCTATCTAAACTATCTAACTATCATCTATCTATCATCTATCTATCTATCTATCTATGTGTGTGTGTGGTATAAAGAGAGAGAGAGAAGAGAGAGAGAAAAGAGAGAAGAGAGAGAGAGAGAGAGAGAGAGATGGGGGGGACCATCAAACCGAGCACGAACAATCACAAAGTCTTTGTCCTCGCAGACCAATTTGCCTTTGTGTGAAGAAGCTATAATAAGCAAAAAAAAACACAGAAGAAGAAAGAGAGAGAGGAGAGAGAGAGAGAGAGAGAGACAGAGAGACAGAGAGAGAGAGAGAGAGAAGAGAGAGAGAGAGAGAGAGAAAAGAGAAAATGAAATAATATGGGAAGTAATGAACGTAAATAGTGTTGTAAAGAGCGCTTTTCTTCACACAACCGTCCACTTACTCCATTTTTTTTTTATTTTAAAACCACCTCTAACCCCTTCTTTGTCTTACCTCGTAATCTAACATCTATGCTCCTATCCCCTCTCCCCCCCCCCCTTCCATCAATTAATCATCATCTATACTCCTATCCCCTCTCCCCCCCCCCTTCCATCAATTAATCTATCATCTATACTCCTATCCCCTCCCCCCCCCCCTGCCATCAAATTTAATCTATCATCTATACTCCCATCCCCTCTCCCCCCCCCCCCCTCCATCAATTTAAATCTATCATCTATACTCCCCATCCCCCTCCTCCCCCCCCCCCCTTCCATCAATTAAACATCATCTATACTCCTATCCCCTCTCTCCCCCCCCCCCCCCCCCTTCCATCAATTTCTCTGACCCTGCGACAACCCTTTGACTCGCCAGGTCACCCTGACACCATAACAATTGAAGACAGTCAATCTGCATTTGTCGCAGACGTCCACTATGAGAAGAAAACACCCCCCCCCACAGGCTCGCCAGGTCACCCTGACACCATAAAAATTGAAGACAGTCAATCTGCATTTTTCGCAGAAAGTCCACTAAAGAAAGAAATCACACCACACAGGCTCGCCAGGTCACCCTGACACCATAAGCATGAAGACATCAATCTGCATTTGTCGCAGACGTCCACTATGAAAGAAATCACACCACACAGGCTCGCCAGGTCCCCCCGACACCATAGCATTGAAGACAGTCAATCTGCATTTGTCGCAGACGTCCACTATAAGAGAAAACACACCCCACAGGCTCGCCAGGTCACCCTGACACCATAGCATTGAAGACAGTCAATCTGCATTGTCGCAGACGTCCACTATGAGAGAAAACACCCCACAGCTCGCCAGGTCACCCTGACACCATAACATTGAAGACAGTCAATCTGCATTTGTCGCAGACGTCCACTATGAGAGAAAACACCCCACAGCTCGCCAGGTCACCCTGACACCATAACATTGAAGACAGTCAATCTGCATTTGTCGCAGACGTCCACTATGAGAGAAACACACCCCACAGGCTCGCCAGGTCACCCTGACACCATAACATTGAAGACAGTCAATCTGCATTTGTCGCAGACGTGCACTATGAGAGCAAACACACCCCACAGGCTCGCCAGTCACCCTGACACCATAACATTGAAGACAGTCAATCTGCTTTGTCGCAGACGTCCACTATGAGAGAAAACACCACCCCACAGCTCGCCAGGTCACCCTGACACCATAACATTGAAGACAGTCAATCTGCTTTGTCGCAGACGTCCACTAATGAGAGAAAACACACCCCACAGGCTCGCCAGGTCACCCTGACACCATAACATTGAAGACAGTCAATCTGCATTGGTTCGCAGACGTCCACTATAGAAGAAAACACACCCCCACAGCTCGCCAGGTCACCCTGACACCATAACATTGAAGACAGTCAATCTGCATTTGTTGCAGACGTCCACTATGAAGAAAACACCCCCCCAAGCTCGCCAGGTCACCCTGACACCAAACATTGAAGACAGTCAATCTGCATTGTCGCAGACGTCCACTATGAGAGAAAACACCCCCCCCCGGGCTCGCCAGGTCACCCTACACCATAACATTGAAGACAGTCAATCTGCTTGCGCAACGTCCATATGAAGAAAACACCCCCCCGCTCGCAGGCCACCCTGACACCATAACATTGAAGACAGTCAATCGCATTTGTCCAAGCCCACAGAGAGAAAACCACCCCAAACAACTCGCCAGGTCACCCGACACCATAACATTGAAGACAGAAAATCTGCATTTGTCGCAGACGTGCACTAGAGAGAAAACACACCCCACAGGCTCGCCTGGTCACCCTGACACCCAAAACCCATTGAAGACAGTCAATCTGCATTTGTCGCAGACTGCACTATGAGAGAAAAACCAACACCCCACAGGCTCGCCAGGTCACCCTGACACCATAGCATTGAAGACAGTCCAATGCATTTGTCGCAGACGGCACTATGAGAGAAAAAAACACCCCACAGGCTCGCCAGTCACCCTGACACCATAAACATTGAAGACAGTCAATCTGCATTTGTCGCAGACGTCCACTATGAAGAACACACACCCCACAGGCTCGCCGGGTTTCACCCTGACACCATAACATTGAAGACAGTCAATTGCATTTGTCGCAGACGTGCACTATGAGAGAAACACCCCCCCAAAAGGCCCAACATGCTGCTGCCTTTTGCTAACCTGTCAGCATCTCCATTGGCGCGAAGAACTCTTTTGGCAGACACGTTTTCTTTCTTTCTTTTGGGACACGTTTTTTCTTTTTCTGTTAGAAATAAGTCAGGGTAAGTTCAGTGTTATGTGAAATAAGTCAGGTAAGTTCAGGGGTGTATGTGAAAATAAGTCAGGGTAAGTTCAGTGGTAATGTGAAATAAGTCAGGGTATGTTCATGTGTATTGAAATAAGTCAGGGTAAGTTCAGTGTTTTATGTGAAAATAATCAGGTAAGTTCAGTTTTATGTGTGCTTGGCATCTTTGTGTCCCCCTCTAACCCCCTCCCCCCTCCCCACCCTTTCCAATTTAAGGCTTTGGCATTTTGTAATTATGACCCAAGTGTGCGCTTTGTCCAAAGTACATGAAATGGATCTCCTCTCTCCTCCCCTCTCTTTTCTCTCTCTCTCTCTTCCCTCTCATCTCTCTCTCTCTCGTTTTTAAGTGCCCTCTCCTAAAATTTTATCCCCCGGGGGTGGGTAAAATATATATTCTGAATATTTCATTTGCCTAGTAAACTTTTTTTTTCCCATTCATTCACTCTGTCTATCTGTCCCAACACACACACACACCCCAACACACACCACACACACACACACACACACCACACACACACACGCACGCACGCACGCACGCACGGACGGACGCACGCACGCGCGCAAAACACACACACAAAACACACACCACACACACACACACACACACACGCAATAATGTGGAGGTACAAATCAAGTTACCTGACTCTCAAAGTGTGACCGGCGAATTGGGGCCTGCATTGGTAAGGCGCCTACTCATCTTGTCCTAAAACCCCTCGCCCTATCTGTTTCCATCATTCTTTCTTTCTTTTTTTCTGGGGTACGCAGGCTGATATTCCTGCGGACACTCCCTGTACAGACAGGCAGCGGATTTTTTGTGTGTATGACCGTTTTTTTTTTTATCCCGCCATTAACGCAGCCTTACTCCAACTTCGGGGGAAAGGGGCATGCTATGTGTAACGTCAATCCATTCCAAAGGCCAAAAATGGGGCCTTCTCTTCCGAAAGTTGGTGATGGGGTTTTACGGTGTTCAAGATGTTATCGTGCATTCACACACGAAACCTCGGTTTATAGTCTCATTCGAAGGACTGTAAAGGGAAATGGATCAGGGCCAATTTTAACTCCCAGGGAAAAAATCCCCCTGTACCGAAACGCCCGGTGCAGATTCGAACCCGCAACCCAGGATCACCAAATCACGAGTCCGGCGCTCTACCACGAGCTATTCCGGCCCCCTCTCTTCCCTTATTGTTCCTTTTTTATGATCTATCAGTAATCCCTACACAATATAGCCTCATGAAGTAACACTTGTAGATTTTGTGAATCACTATGCCGACAAAGGTACCCCCGTGATGACACTGAAATTTGAC
>CM031609.1:94291249-94301249 GCA_018398815.1 Conus ventricosus
GTCTGTAATAGCTGCCTGTCAATAATCAATATGCTCGCACTTCACAAACGAGGTGGTATTTTGAGTTCATATCTCTTGAACTAGTTAGTCAGCGCGTAATCATTAACTTTTGATCTACGCCCACGCGGAGGAGAGAGAGAGAGAGAGAGAGAGGAGAGAGAGAGAGGGGAGAGAGAGAGAGAGAGAGAGAGAGAGAGAGAGAGAAAGAGAGAGAGAGACACAGAGAGAGAGAGAAAGAGAGAGAGAGAGACAGACAGAGACAGAGACAGACAGATAGACAGACAAACAGACAGAGACGAACGAACGAACGAACGAAATTTGTTTAATGAGGGAAAAGAATAAGCACATAGCAGGCTTGTTTGCCATCTTCCCCTCAAAAATGAAAAAGAAACATTCCAAACACAAAAGCCACCTCCACACCCCAACCATTAACCAAACATCCACCTGTCGAACAATCCTTTCAAAGCAATTAATAATAGAAATAACAACATCAATGATGATAATGTTTAAAAATGATTAACATTACAATTCAAATATAACCCCATGCGCACATATACACATATGTATTGTCAAACATTACATCTATCGAATAGCATGATCTGAAAAGATAGAAATACAGACACATAATAATCACAAATATAAATCCACATGATAGTAAATCAATATTGAAACCTAGAATCTGTTCCGGAAGGGGGCGTACAACACACATTTTTGCGCCCTCCAGATTCGCACGCAATTTCCCTTTCCTCTCTACCCCGTGTTCTCTGCAAACAATTCCATCCTCGCCCCTCGTAACAAACACCCCACCTCACCCGTCTACCCCTCCGTTCACAACCAACCCTACTCAAACAGAGAGAGAGAGAGAGAGAGGAGAGAGAGAGAGAGAGAGAGAGAGAGAGAGAGAGAGAGAGAGAGAGAGAGAGGCCGGATATAAAAGCAAATATTCACTTATCATAAGGATCAGGAGATGCTGTTCATGTATTGCGTCATAAGGTGTGTTTGATTTTTGTTTTTAAAGACTCGGAGGCTTGTATTTACATCGAATGAAGTTATAACAGAATTCCATAAGCAGCCACCAGAGTACAACAAGCTTGATTTAAACAGATCGATTCTCGGAGAGGTACTTTTATCTTGTAAACATGACGAATCTTATTCATTTCGAATCTTTTTTTCAAAGCCATTGGGGCACGGTCGGACATTATATTAAACTTAAAGAGAGCTTTGTTGTAAACTAGCTTCCTTTTAGAGGCAATTTCTAAATGTTTATATTCTGAGAAAGTAGGGGAGGAGGACTTCAGGAGGATCAGTTTAATGGCACGTCTATGTAAACTGAAAAAAGGGGTTTTAAAATAATAATTATTATCACTAGCGGAATCCCATATTGTTGAGGCATAGTTTATGTAAGATTCAACATAGGCATGAAAGAACAACTTACGGCTATGTTGATCTAAAAAGTGTTTTATTCTGGAAAGCTGGTAAATCTTTCTGGACACATTTTTACATACTAACGCAATATGATTCGACCATAACAGATTGTTATCAATAATAACACCTAGGATCTTATGGTGATCAACTTCCTCGAGATTTTCGCCATTAATACAAAGGTAATGATGGCTACAAGAAAGATTTTGACGTTTTTGCCTGGTAGTAATCAATAAGTATTTAGTTTTTTGGGGGTGGAGTCGCATATGATTGAGTTCAGACCATTCAGATAACTTGTTGATACTTTCTTGTAAGGAGATAAAAATGTTATCTAATCGATCGTGACAGGTGTGGATAGTGGTATCATCGGCAAACATCTCACATAAAGTTGTAAAAAAACAGAGGTAGATCATTTTATATACAGAAAATAGTATTGGCCCAAGGACTGAGCCTTGGGGGACGCCGTACTTAACAGGTAGAATGGAAGAAATTTGATCTATTTACCGAAACACACTGTTTCCTGTATGAGAGAAATGAAGATAGAAGTTCCAAAGCGTTGTCAGTTAGGCCATAGATCTTTAATTTCTCAAGTAGAAGACTGTGGTCGACGACATCAAATGCTTTCATAAAGTCTACTACTAGAACACCTGTGATTTTATATTGTTTATGTTAGTAAGCCACTGGTCAACAAGACTAGTTAATGCTGTGTGACAAGAATGGCTGGGCCTGAATCCGGACTGGTTTGGATGAAACAGTTCGAAGGAGTTGAAATGATTAAGAATGTGTTTGTTTATGTGATCTTCCAAGGGTTTAGAGAGTATAGACAAGATGGAGATGGGTCTATAATTTGAGGGATCAGCATAGTCACTGATTTATAGATGGGTATAACTTTAGCAACTTTAAAAGCTTTTGGAATATATTTTTTTGCAAGGCATGGGTTGTAGATGTAGGTAAGCGTTTCGGCGATTACTGGGGCTGACAATTTCAAGATTTTCCCATCAAAGCCATCAAGACCACTTGTGTTACTTTGTTTTAGGCTACTAAGAGATTTATACACTTCATGCACACCCTAAATGGTATATTGACAGAGAGGATATATTTCTAGAATTGCAAAGTCCTGAAGAATATCCAATTTATTTTCTGACGTTCTGTTTATTTTTATTGTTGAGTTAGCTACGCCACAAAAATGTGAAATTTAAGACATCAGATGATAAATCTTTTGGCGAGGTAGTATGACCTTTAACATTTTTATTAGTAAGCTCGTTTATCGCTTTCCAAATAGATCTGTTATCTGCTTTGGAAGAAATAAGATTTTGAAAATACTTTTTCTTTGACGATCGTTTTAGGTAATTGACTAAGTTTCTTTGTTTTTTATAGGAATCTCGACTCCTGATACTAACAGCGACTCTCTTAAGTCGGTAGCAGTGTCTATATCTTTAGTTATCCAGGGTTTTTTAGGATTGTTACTAACACGCATTGTTTTAAATGGGGCATGCTTATTATAAACATTAAGGAAACTATGATACCAGACTTCTAAAGCCTCGTCGGGGTCTGTGAATTGATAGACCGTGGAAAGGAATGAGTTCATTAAATCCCGCTGAAAGGAGTCATTGTCAAATTTTTAAAGTTTCTGTAGGTAATTATCTTGTGGAAATTTTTTGGAACTTTAAATCCTCGCTTGGACCACGTAAAACATACTGGAGAATGGTCGCTACAACCGAACGTCGGTGAGCATATTTCTATCATGGTGTTAACTGAAGAAGTATATATATGGTCAATAAGTGTTTGGGAGGTAGCGGTGATCTTGTTGGTTTGTCTATCAGTTGGTCGAGGTTAAATGATTTGTAAGTTTCTGTCCAAGATTTGTTCGATTTTAGTAAATCAATATTGAAATCACCTAGTAGTATATTTTCATTTAAAAGAATAAGGATGCTTCCTCCATCATTAAAGAGAATTCATCTATCCAATCAGTTCGCTCCGCCGGGTTTCTATATATAAAGCTTATAAGAATAGGTTTCGATTTTTCAGCTGTATTGCGATCCATAACGATTCTACTTGGTATTTTTCTAGAGAGGAGATTTGCTTAAAGTTTAAACTTTGATGAATATATATATAATAAGACCCGTTTCTCTAAATTTGGATGGGTCTTTGCGCACGACATTATAGCCTGGTATTGTTAGTTCTAAGTCGGACACTTGGTGAGATAACCTTGTTTCCGAAAAGCCGAAAATGTGGAAGCTTTTACCATGATTGAAAAGAATATCAGATACATCATTAAGCTTATTTTGTAAATGACAAACATTCAAGAGACAGAGACAGACAGACAGAGATTAGAGAGAGACATAGAGATCATCACCTTTCTTGATGATTCAAACATTTTTTCGGTAAGTAGAGGGAAAACCCATTCTTTTCAACCTTGTCCTTTCTGGTCTGTCCCCACATATACGATGCCAAAATCATGCATCTTGTCATTTCCACGGGGCAAAGGTCCGCAGGCAAGTCCTTGGGGTGAAAGGCAACGGGCTGGCTATTGTCTATGGGGCAAGAGTCCACGAGTCTACAGTCCATGGGGCAAGGGTTCACGGGGTGAAAGTGTATGGGACAGGAGTCCATGCGGCGAAAGTTTATGGGGCAAGCGTCCATGCGGCGAAATTATGTGCGGCAAGAGTCCATGGCTAAAAGTCTATGGGGCAAGAGTCCATGGGGCGAAAGTCTGTGGGCAAGATGCCATGGGGCGAAAGTCTATGGGGCAAGAGTCCATGGGGTGAAAGTCTGTAGGGCAAGCGTCCATGGGGCAGACGTCTATGGGGGAAAAGCCAATGAGCAGAAAGTCTATGGGGAAGAGTTCAAGGGGTAAAAGTCTATGGGGCAAGAGTCATGGTGCGAAAGTCTATGGACAAGCGTCAATGGGGTAAAAGTCCATGGGCAAGTCAATTGGGTGAAATTCCATGGGGCAAGAGTCAACGAAGCGAACACTTATGGGGCAAGAGTCAACGGGTAAAAGTCCATGGGGCAAGTCAACGGTCAAAAGTCTATGGGGCAAGTCAACGGGGTAAAAGTCCATGGGCAAGGCAACGGGGTAAAAGTCCATGGGGCAAGGCAACGGGGTAAAAGTCCATGGGGCAAGAGTCAACGGGGTAAAAGTCCATGGGGCAAGTCAACGGGGTAAAAGTCCATGGGGCAAGTCAACGGGGTAAAAGTCCATGGGGCAAGAGTCAACGGGGTAAACGTCCATGGGGCAAGAGTCAACGGGGTAAAAGTCCATGGGGCAAGAGTCAACGGGGTAAAAGTCCATGAGGCAAGGCAACGGGTAAAAGTCCATGGGGCAAGAGTCAACGGGGTAAAAGTCCATGGGGCAAGAGTCAACGGGGTAAAAGTCCATGGGGCAAAGGCAATGGGGTAAAAGTCCATGAGGCAAGAGTCAACCGGGCGAAAGTCTATGGGGCATGAGTCAACGGGGTAACAGTCTATGGGCAAGTCAACGGGGTAAAAGTCTACGGGCAAGTCAACGGTGTAAACGTCCATGGGGCAAGAGTCAATGGGTAGAAGTCCATGGGGCAAGTCAATGGGGTAAAAGTCCATGGGGTTAGAGTCAACGGGGTAAAAGTCCATGGGCAAGTCAACGGGATAAAAGTCCATGGGGCAAGTCAATGGGTAAAGGTCCATGGGCAAGTCAACGGGATAAAAGTCCATGGGGAAAGTCAACGGGGTAAAAGTCCATGGGGCAAGAGTCAACGGGGTGAAAATCTATGGGGCAAGAGTCCATGGGACGAAAGTCTAAAGGGCAAGAGTCCACGAGGCGAAATTCCGTCAGGTAAACTCCATGGGGTGTAAGTCTATGTGTAAGAGTCCATGGGGCGAAGTATATGGGGCAAACGCGCACGCGGCTAAATTCCGTGAAGTAAGAGTCCACGGGGTGAAAGTCTATGGGCAAGACTCCATGGGGCGACAGTCTATGGACAAAAGTCCATGGGGCGAAAGTCTATGGGGCAAACGCGCACGCGGCGAAATTCCGTGAAGTAAGAGTCCACGGGGTGAAAGCCTATGGGGCAAGAGTCCACGCGGCGAAATTCCGTGAGGTAAGAGTCCATGAGGCGAAAGTCTATAGGGAAGCGTTCAGGGGCGAAAGTCTATGCGGCAAGAGTCCATGGGGTGAACGTCTATGGAGCAAGAGTCCACGGGGTGAAAGTCTATGGGGCAAGAGTCCACGGGGCGAAACTCTATGGGGCAAGAGTCCAGGAGTGAAAGTCTATGGGCAAGAGTCCACAGGCCGAACGTCTGTGGGGCAGGCGTCTACGGGGCAAAACTCTATGGGGGAAAAGCCAACGAGCTGAAAGTCTATGGGGCAAGAGTTCAAGGGGTTAAATCCATGGGGCAAGTCAACGGGGTAAAAGTCCATGGGGCAAGTCAACGGGGTAAGCGTCCATGGGGCAAGTCAGCGGGTAAAAGTCTATGGGGCAGGTCAACGGGTAAACGTCCATGGGGCAAGTCAACGGGGTAAAAGTCCATGGGGCAAGAGTGAACGGGTAAAAGTCTATGGGGCAAGTCAACGGGGTGAAAGTCTTTGGGGGCAAGAGTCAACGGGGTAAAAGTCCATGGGGCAAGAGTCAACGGGGTAATAGTCCATGGGGCAAGACAACGTGGTGAAAGCTATGGGGCAATTCAACGGGGTGAAAGCTATGGGTCAAGACTCAGCGGGGTAAAACTCCATGGGGAAAGTCAACGGGTAAAAGTCCATGGGGCAAGAGTCTAGGGGGCAAAAGTCTATAGGGCAAGAGTCTAGGGGGCAAAAGTCTATGGGGAAAAGCCAATGAGCCGGAAGTCTATGGGGCAAGAGTTCACGGGGTAAAAATTAATGTGGCAAGTCAAAGGGGTAAACGTCCATGGGGCAAGTCAACGGGGTAAAAGTCCATGGGGCAAGAGTCAACGGGGTGAAAGTCTATGGGGCAAGTCAACGGGGTAAACGTCCATGGGGCAAGAGTCAACGGGGTGAAAGTCTATGGGGCAAGTCAACAGGGTAAACGTCCATGGGGCAAGTCAATGGGGTAAAAGTCCAAAGGGCAAGTCAACGGGGTGAAAGTCTATGGGGCAAGTCAACGGGGTAAACGTCCATGGGGCAATTCAATGGGGTGAAAGTCTATGGGGCAAGTCAACGGGTTGATAGTCCATGGGGCAAGAGTCAACGGGGTGAAAGTCTATGGGGCAAGTCAACGGGGTAAACGTCCATGGGGCAAGTCAATGGGGTGAAAGTCTATGGGGCAAGTCAACGGGGTGAAAGTCCATGGGCAAGAGTCAACGGGGTAAAAGTCCATGGGCAAGAGTCAACGGGGTGAAAGTCTATGGGGCAAGAGTCAACAGGGCGAAAGTCCATGGGGCAAGAGTTAACGGGGTAAAAGTCCATGGGGCAAGTGAACGGGGTAAAAGTCTATGGGGCAAGAGTCAACAGGGCGAAAGTTTATGGGGCAAGCGTCAACGAGGTAAAAGTCCATGGGGCAAGTCAACGGGGTAAAAGTCCATGGGGCAAGAATCAACGGGGTAAAAGTCTATGGGGCAAGCGTCAACGTGGTAAAAGTCTATGGGGCAAGCGTTAACGTGGTAAAAGTCCATGGGGCAAGAGTCAACGGGGTAAAAGTCCATGGGACAAGTCAACGGGGTAAAAGCTATGGGGCAAGAGTAAACGGGGTAAACGTCCATGGGGCAAGAGTCTAGGGAGCGAAATTCTATAGGCAAGAGTCTATGGGGCGAAAGGCTATGGGACAAACGCCCACGCGGCAAAATTCCGTAAAACAAGAGTCCATGGGGTGAAAGCCTATGGGGCAAGTGTCCACGCGGTTAAATTCCGTGAGGTAAGAGTCTATGGGGCGAGAGTCTATGAGGTAAGTGTCCATGGGGCGAGAGTCTATGAGGTAAGAGTCCATGGGGCGAGAGTCTATGAGGTAAGAGTCCACGGGGCGAAAGTCTATGGGGCAAGAGTCCACGGGGTGAAAGACTATGAGGGGGGGGAGTCAATGAGCTGAAAGTCTATGGGGCAGGAGTCTACGGGTCTAAATTCTATGGGGCAAGAGTGCATTGGGCGAATGTCTATGCGGCAAGAGTCCACGGGGTGAAAGTCTATGGGGCAAGAGTCCACGGGGTGAAAGTCTATGGGGCAAGAGTCCATGGGGTGAACGTCTATGGGGAAAGAATCCACGGGGTGAAAGTCTATGGGGCAAGAGTCCACGGGGTGAAATCCTTCGAACTGCGGGCGAAGCTGTCGGCGTCCGCAGTGCTCATATGAAACCGACAGCGTCAATTCACTACCGGTGCGCGCTTAAGTTAGTGACAAAGGATTAATACGTTGCACGTCCCACAACCCCAGGGTGTCTAACGAAACCAACATTAACATTTCTGCTGCCTGTGCTAACGTGCTCTTGAGCCGGTTGTATCAGTGCAGTGTTAGACAGACCTCTCCCCCCCCCCCCCCCCCCCCGCCCCTTTTTCCCTTCGTCTGGGAACGGCCAGGGGAGAGGGGGCAGGAGGCGGGTTGGGGGGGGATGCTTGATGTGAGGTCTTTCGTATCATTCCTGAAGATTACCTGGATTTAAAAGACTAAAACTGGCTTGGGGCTGGACGGAGCTCTTTTTCAACGTGTACCTTGAGTCGGAAAATCTAAAAAATTGTAGTTGTAAGTATGATAAAAATTTTAATGAGGGAAAAAAAAGTTCTGAAAAGATGTACTTCGTCAATAAAAAGAAACGTGTTTGTTTTTGTGTTCTTTAGATACTGATGACCATTTGGCGGAAAGTATACACCACTGTGCCAAATTCTTTAGGAACGTGTTTGCAAATGAGTGGTGTGAGGCTGGCACCTTTAAAATCAGGTAGCTGGATGAAGCTAATAGCAGGTTATGTGAAGTTCAAAGATTTAAAAGAAAATATCTGTCCAGGACGGGGAAAATCGTGATGGAATTGCTTAAGTGCACTAAGTTGATGTATTAGTCAGGCTTAACACACCAAAGTTATCTCTGCACTCATACACGCATATGCTCACTCATGCGCCCTCCAACCATTCACCTCTCTCTGGGAATGGGATGTCACGCATTCGTTTCTCTCCTAACACGACTGAGAACAAGAAATACAATTTCTGTCCTACTTATAATTGCACACGAAAACTCCAATTACACAAAATGGAATAATCAAAACATTAAAGATTATTATTTCCTGATCCCGGTTATAATAAAATGGCTTTTTACCTGGCCAGGTCTCCACACACACAACCACACTTTCACACCACACCACAGTTCTTGAGCAAGTCACTCCACGTTTTCTTCAGCACTGGGTGATGGTGACGCCCTTGGTTGACTGGCTCCAGGTTTTCAGGACTGGGTCTTCGCGGTCGTCTCTGGGAACTCGACGTAGAAATCTTCTTCTTCGTCTCTCTTCACCCACCTCTGAGCTTCAAACTCAGTGTTTCTTTTTCAGCTTGTCTTTTATGCCTAAGACCTTGCTGTCACTTCTGTCGCCCAGATCACGTTTCTTTCTACCCTACTCTGTCCTGCTCACTCTCCTCTCCTCTCTCTCCTCCATTCTTCTCTCTCTCTCTCTCTCCTCTCTCTCTCTCTCTCTCTCCTCTCTCTCTCTCTCTCTCTCCTCTCTCTCTCTCTCTCTCTCTCTCTCTCTCTCTCGTTGTGTTCTTCTCCTCCTCCCATCACGTTGTTCTTCCTCAGTGTATATAGGGATGGACACAAAGGATTTCCCTTTTAGCCATGCCTTTGTCCATGCTGCTTCTACACCACCTTGTTTACAAGTACACTGAATTCCCCTTTCGCTACATTCTTGCACACATCAGCATTTACACACATCCCTACCTAACTGCTTAGGAAACAGCCATTTTGGCACCAAATGGACATCGAAAATTCCCGCCGACTCTGGGAGCCACTTTAACACAGTAATTATCCTAGAGAAAGCTATGACAACAACGTCCACACGCATTCAACTAGCCTGACAAAGCATCAACACAGTGCCCCATGGCAATACCATCTGAACAAGCCCAAGACTCCTGCTCTTCAAGGTCTGTTTACAAAGCAGCTTCAGCTGACTGAGTGTTTAGCGCCCACTCGATGCTCTGAGGTCCTAGTGGTCACATTTCCCACCCTTTCGCCATCGGAAGGTTCGAACACGGGAGGGTCCTCACTACCTTAGGTGGCATCTATCACCTGGCCACTTCAACCTCCTTGACACAATTTGGCCATATGCGCTAGATGAGGGCGTACTGCTAATCAGCCCATTACCTATATCTCCACCACGCGCGGAGTTCTTTCCCTCTAAAGAGCTTAAGGCCCTTTATATAGATAAAGCAGACTTGTCCTCTTATAATGGTATTATAAATGCAGTTAAACAATACCAGGACAAACAGACTGTTACTTCGACCGACCAAAGGAGGGAGCTCAAAAAAAGATATGAGAGATATCATCTTTTATTTAACACTATTTGCTAAGTATTAACTATGGAGGTCTTGAACAAGTGTACATTTCAACACAGAACTGAGGAACATCTTGCATGGTGAAAAGTATACCATGCAGATTTTGTTTTTCAACCAG
>CM031609.1:94303749-94306249 GCA_018398815.1 Conus ventricosus
TTCTTTTTCCGCTTGCAGTCACCTGACTTTGAAACTCACTTTGATTCATTGTGACAGGTACCCTTCACTTGTTTTGTATTTCGCTTGACGTCACTGATTTTAACTGTTAATCTCGCCTGAAAAAGACCTAAGAGGTCGAAGGGTCAGTTGGTAGAGCGCCGGACTCGTGATCCTGGGGTTGCGGGTTCGAATCTCCGCCGGGCCCATTCGGTACATGGGGATTTTTCCCTCGGAGTTAACATTGGTTCTGACTCCATTTTTCCCATACAGTCCTTCGAATGAGACTATCAACCGAGGTTCCGTGTGTAAACGCACGCATGACATCTTGCACACACGTTAAATCCCATCACCAACTTTCGGAAGAGTAGACCAGTTTGGCCATTTGTATGGATGACACGTTACACATAGCATGCAACCTGCGTGAGAAATGGAAAGAATGAAGGAAGTAAGGAAATTGAACGAACAATATTGAACGATATGGACTGGATAACACGGGAAACGACTGAATGAAGCGCCAGCTGGCAGCTCTTCAGTCGGTACTACCCAGGTAGGCAGCCCGTTGTGTAAACGAGTGTGGACTGTAAAGCGCTTAGAGCTTGGTCTCTAGCCGAGAATAGGCACTATATAAGTACTCATTATTATTATTATTATTATTATTATTATTATTATTATTATTATTATTATTATTATTATTAAATGCGTCGTGTTTTGTCTTGTAATTGTTTGTCCCCTTTGTCTGGTGGATGAATCATATTTTTTCTTTTAAAAAACATTGTTTCGATTTTCGCCTGCAGTCATCTCACTTTGAAACTAACTCTGATTCATTCTGACTGCTACTCTTTTTGTGTTTGGCTTCACGCCATCGATCTTAATGTTGTTTATCTTTTTTGTTTGCTTCACGCCATCGATCTTAATGTTGTTTATTTTTGTGTTTGGCTTCACGCCATCGATCTTAATGTTGTTTATCTGTTTGTATTTGGCTTCACGCCATCGATCTTAATGTTGTTTATCTTTTGTGTTTGGCTTCACGCCATCGATCTTAATGTTGTTTATCTTTTTGTGTTTGGCTTCACGCCATCGATCTTAATGTTGTTTATCTTTTGTGTTTGGCTTCACGCCATCGATCTTAATGTTGTTTATCTTTTTGTGTTTGGCTTCACGCCATCGATCTTAATGTTGTTTATCTTTTTGTGTTTGGCTTCACGCCATCGATCTTAATGCTGTTTATCTTTTTGTGTTTGGCTTCACGCCATCGATCTTAATGTTGTTTATCTTTTTGTGTTTGGCTTCACGCCATCGATCTTAATGTTGTTTATCTTTTTGTGTTTGGCTTCACGCCATCGATCTTAATGTTGTTTATCTTTTTGTGTTTGGCTTCACGCCATCGATCTTAATGTTGTTTATCTTTTTGTGTTTGGCTTCACGCCATCGATCTTAATGTTGTTTATCTTTTTGTGTTTGGCTTCACGCCATCGATCTTAATGTTGTTTATCTTTTTGTGTTTGGCTTCACGCCATCGATCTTAATGTTGTTTATCTTTTTGTGTTTGGCTTCACGCCATCGATCTTAATGTTGTTTATCTTTTTGTGTTTGGCTTCACGCCATCGATCTTAATGTTGTTTATCTTGTCTGAAGAAGACCTAACAGATCAAAACGCAGCGAATAATAATGATTTTTTTAAATTTGAAATTTGTTTCAACTTCAGCCTGCTGTCACATCACTTTGAAACAATACAGAGAAATGGCGGGAACAAAGATGAATAGCGTGAAGAGCTTCACCTACTGGGAGTGTCCCTTGATCTCAGCCTGCAGCAACGGACTAGGAAATATCAAACAGGCTTGCGAGGGACGGTACTGCCTGCGGCAGGCTATGGAAGCGAGAGTGGGATGGAAGCAGTATGAACCAAGCACCAAGCTGACCGTCTACAAAGCGGTAGTCATTGCATCCCTGCTTTGTGGCTGTGACATATGGACACTGCAAAGGAAATAGTCGAACAACACTCGATTAGTTCCCCTCCGGCTGCCTGCGCTAGAGCGTGAGGATCTTCTGGGAGGACAGGGTCTGCAGTAAGGAAGTGGTTCGCGGAGCAAATTTGCCTGGTATCGAGGCTTCCGTCAAGATGGTTCCGTTCCGATGGGTTGGGCGTGTGATCTGCACAGACGACACGCGATTCTCGAAGCTGGTTTTCTCAGAACTCACATCTAATTTTGCTCCTTTCATCTTAGCTATGAATTCATTTATCCATCAGCTTTAAATCATGCGCATCGTGGTCTCAAAACTTAGCGGATGTGATGTAGCGTATATGGAGTAGTCAGCACGCGGTGAAACTGAAATTGAGGCTCTCGTCTGGCGAAAACACTGGTCGACCACCCAAACGTTTAAACGACTGCAGAAATCTGTGGCAATCTTCAGGTTGGGTGGAAGACCTTTGCTAATGACGCAGTGCCTGGCTACATGTCCATGCGGGAGTGAAAGCTTTTGAAGGGAGGTGCCAAGAGCT
>CM031609.1:94313749-94316249 GCA_018398815.1 Conus ventricosus
GAGTAATTTAAGGGACCTTGGCCAGTTTCCTATGCATTTATAATTGTTCGTACGCTAAAAGAAGAGAGAGAGAGAGAGAGAGAGAGAGAGAGAGAGAGAGAGAGAGAGAGAGAGAGAGAGAGAGGAGAGAGAGAGAGGCAGGCAGGCAGACAGAGAGACAGACAGACAAAGGGGGATGAGGGAGGAGGCAGAAAGATGTCACCGTCTTAGTGGGGCAACCAGTCCTAAAAAGGAGCGACGCATAACCGCTGTGCTTTGTACGATCCGGTGACGTGATCTACCCACTCTGTCTGCGCTAAATAAAATGCGTTCTATACTTTAAGACTGTGGGCGTGATAGGGACATAGCACGGACGTAATTATTGTGTGGTAGGAAAGAGGGAAGAGAAGATGAGTATAGGGATATGTCAAGGCAGAAATAAGAGTGGGCGTAAAAGAAATATGAAGCTTTCAGAAGCTTGTCAGGTAATGCATTTGTGGTTCTCTCTCTCTCTCTCTCTCTCTCTCTCTCTCTCTCTCTCTCTCTTCTCTCTCTCTCTCTCTCTCTCTCTCTCTCTCTCTGTGTGTGTGGGGGGGGGGGGGGAGGGGGGGGGGGCTTTATGTGCGCTTTTTTATTCCTCACCTTACCCTCCCATACACGCACTTTTTTTTTTTCGAAGGGATTCAGATATCCCTGTGAGATCGATCGAGTGTAGATGTCTTGAAATATAATGGAGTAAGTGTTAGGAATTATTTCTTTTAAAAGAGTTTCACGTCCATTACCAGTTCCCAGTACAAAATTGTTCTAAAACCACCAAGCGACAGCAGCCTTAGAACTGATTTATCAAACTAAAAGGGAATGCATGAAATCTGGCACGAAAAAAAAATCTTTCTGCTTCAGATAATCACGTTGGCCAGATCTTTGATCATTCTCACCTTCATTTGGATAGCTTACGGAAATCTTCCTGCTAGAGATAATCACGTTGGCCAGATATTTGATCATTCTCACCTTCATTTGGATAGCTTACGGAAATCTTCCTGCTAAAGATGATCACGTTGGCCAGATCTTTGATCATTCTCACCTTCATTTGGATAGCTTACGGAAACCTTCCGGATTCGACGCAAATAAGAGCATTCATAGCCACCCGATGTAAGTAAACATTTACAAAAACCGAAGTTGTTGCTTAATAAAAAATGTTGTTTTTCCACCGAACGAAAGAAACAAACAAACTAAAAGACAAACACGACGCGTTTCGACCTCTTTGGTGTACCTTAGGGAAGACAAACAAACATTCAAGGCAATGAACATAACAACGAACAGTCACTTCTCTCCTCAAACTGGGGGTTAAAAGAAGTGGAATGTTTGGCGTGTAGTTTCTTCCTTTCTTTTGTTCGGCGGAATACATTTTTTTTTTTCTTTTAAGCGCGTTTCAACTTCTGCCTGCAGTCACCTGACTTTGAAACCTGCTGTTTCCTGGTCAATACTCAGCTTCTCTATCCTCATGTTCATTTAGGACGCATCTTACTCGTCATGGTTGTGAAGGTCTAGAACTATTGAAAATGAAAAACGTCGGTCAACGCCATTCTTTCATAAACGAAAATTGCTCTTTGCTTTCTACGAAACATTGCTATTTGTTTCGTACAAAAGCACGCTCTCTCTCTCTCTCTCTCTCTCTCTCTCTCTCTCTCTCTCTCTCTCTTCTCTCTCTCTCCTCTCTCTCTCTCTCTCTCTCTCTCTCTCTCTCTCTCTCTCTCTCTCTCTCTCTCTCTCTCTCTCTGTGCGTTGAACAGTAAAAACCACCAACACCCAATAAGCATATTGCAAATTTTCGGTTTATTGGTAAAACCTTTGTCAAGCATAAAAAACCAAGGGCCCACTAAATGACATCCCAAAGCACAGCATTTATATTCTAAGACTGATCTCTCTGTGCGTGTGTGTGTGTCTCTCTGTGTCTCTCTCTCTCTGTCTGTCTGTCTCTGTCTCTGTCTCTGTCTCTGTCTCTCTGTCTCTCTCTCTCTCTGTCTCTCCCTGTCTCTCTCTCTCTCTCTCTCTCTCTCTCTCTCTCTCTCTCATTTCTTTGACTGTTCAGCCGGCGTGAAACAGGGATGTAAGTTATCTCCCTGGATTTTGCTTTGTTGATAACCAAGGTTGCTGAACAAGTAACACAGCACGGATTCCAGTTTTTGCCAGGCTTACAAGAAATCTTTTAATTGTTATTTGCTGATGATATATGTTTGATTTCGACAACTCCTTCAGGGCTACAAAATCAATTAAACAACCTTGATATAGCATCAACTTCTTTAGGACTTAAGTGAACTTAAAGAAAACAAAAGTTATGGTTTTCAGAAAAGGGGGACATTCAGCAAAAGCAGAAAAATGGTTTTACCAGGAAAAACAGATTGAAGTTGTAAACAGTTGTAAGCAATTGGGATTTACGTTAACCACAAAGCTATCATACGACATTGCACTTAAAGAATATGCAGGCAGGGCTAAAGCCAACATTGTAGAAATTATGAAAACA
>CM031609.1:94321249-94324502 GCA_018398815.1 Conus ventricosus
CCACAGTCTTCTGAGACAAAGTATCGTCTCTTCAGTCTGACAAACAGAGCCGGTATTACGGTGTGCCGCAGAATATACCCTGCTTACCAGCAACGCCAGAACGACACTGTTCAAAGAAGACACCCTTTCCACCGTCAGACAAACAGAGCCAGAGCTGCATTCTGTTTAAAGAAAGACTGTCCACAATCTGACGAAAAGTGCTATAGAGATATTCCCGACAATCGGATAAACAATCTAAGAGCTACAGACTATGCCTTACCATCAAATTAGCAGTTGGAGAGTTGTATACTGTTATAGAAGCTATCCTCTCTACGAATCAGATTGACAGTATTAGAGCTACAATCTGTTAAAGAAGACGCCATCCCCACATTTAAAGAGTGTCAAAGCTTACCGACTGTTAAAGGAAGATATCCTGTCCCCAATCAGCCAACCTTGTCAGAGCTACACTCTCTGCTCGATAGAAAAATGAAAACATGAAAATAATCCCTCTTCCGACAGTATTCTTTAGAAAGTCAAATGTTCAGATCTCTTGAAAAGAACGTTTTAATAGGAAATGTTTTTGAACGGATATTTCCCAACATGATGCTTAGAATTTTTGTCTTTTCATAGTAACTCCACGAAAAACAGTGTCTGTGGTTACACTTTACACTCTCTCTGTAGGTCGAACTTTATTCTCTCTCTCTCTCTCTCTCTCTCTCTCTCTCTCTCTCTCTCTCTCTCTCTTCTCTCTCTCTCTCTCTCTCTCTCTCTCTCTCTCTCTCTCTCTCTCTCAAGCATCTTAACTGTTCTTCTTTGTTCACATTTATCATCAACAGAAAGACTGATAAATGTAAGGTTTTCATCTGTGTAAAGAAATCAGAAAGCGATGAGTCGATGTTACACGGTGATATCCATTGTCAGTTGCGACGTAAGTAGTGCTGTGTATTTTCTTTCACAGAGACTATGGCATTTATGAATAAACCATCAAAGTTGGCATTTATGAATAAACCATCAAAGTTGGCATTTATGAATAAACCATCAAAGTTGGCACTTATGAATAAAACATCAAAGTTGGCATTTATGAATAAACCATCAAAGTTGGCATTTATGAATAAATCACCAAAGCTGACATTTATGAATAAACCCACAAATGCTTTACTCTCTCTCTCTCTCTCTCTCTCTCTCTCTCTCTCTCTCTCTCTCTCTCTCTCTCTCTCTCTCTCTCTCTCTCTCTCTCTCTCTGTGTGTATGTGTGTGTATGTGTGTGTGTGTGTGTGTGTGTGTGTGTGTGTGTGTGTGTGTGTGTGTGTGTGTGTGTGTGTGTGTGTATGTGTGTATATGAGTGTGTGTGTGTGTGTGTGTGTGTGTGTGTGTGTGTGTGTGTGTGTGTGTGTGTGTGTGTGTGTGTGTGCGTGTGTGTGTGTGTGTGTGTGTGTGTGTGTGTGTGTGTATGTGTGTAAGTGTATGCGTGTGTCTGTGAGAAAGAAAGAATGTGTCTGTCTATCTCTCTGTCTTTTTTCTTGTCTGTGTGCCTGTCTGTCATACAAATAATGCCAGGGTCTTTTGTAGACAATATCTTTGAGTTGTGATAAGAAGGCAGCCTCCCCACAATAGTGCAGGCAATATCTAATCTACAGTGTGTTGAAAGAAGGTACCCTCTCCATAGTCAGACAAACAGTGCCATAGTTGTGTTGGCTCAAGATACCCTGTCCACAAATCAGACAGACAATACCATCCCTCAATCTGTTGAGAGAAAAAATGCCTACGATGTTTTGTTTGACTGAATGAGACTTCTTCGGACATTGTCTTGTCACTGTCCACACGCTCATGTTAACATCGTATTATTTCCAGCATTAGGTCGAAGTATCGGTGGAGAAAAGGAAAAGCAAAGCGAGGCGTATGTTTTATTATTTTACACCTTTATTCTGCACGTGTCAGTTTGTATCTGCGTACCTACGTCAGAAAAAGATAGATAAAGGAAGAATCTTCAATCTCTTCTGTTGCTGCTTTTTGTGGTTTATGCCAACTTAGCCAGGAAAACAATATGTGCTAGATTCCATTCTGTTCCTTCTAGAGTCATTATGGGCGATGGTTTGCACACATTAGCATGCAGGAAAATGATTCGTCTAGAGAAAAACAGTCGTGATGTTTCACTCAGCAGGGACCTCATCAAACCGTTGCACAGGAGATAAATCAAGATACTTTGCAACGGTGCAAAAACGCGTCGTTGCCATGTGAGAAGGATAGACTACGAAAGGGGGACAAATCTTCACAGAATGAGGAGGGAGACAAAAACGTGAACCGACAATGAGAAAAATAACCAGGCGGAGTGAGAAACAGAAAGGGAGACAGAGACAGACGGAGACCAGAAAGAAAGATGGATAGCAGAAATGAAAAGAAGGAACAAAGAACGAAGAAAGGAGAAAAAACGTTTAAAACATTTTTTTAATCTTAAATAAATGTTAGCGAACCGCCCAGAGAACGTGGACAAACGAGTCACAAGACAAAACACAACGCGTTTCGACCTCTTAGGTCTTCGTCGGGTGATAAATAAACGAATAAAACAACGAAAATTCACTTAGCTTTGATCGCTTCAGATCGTTTAGGGTTCAGCGCAAGGAAGAAGGCGTTGAATGATTTGTTTAGATTTCCGCCTGCAGTCGTCTCGCTTTGCAACTAGATTTTTTTAATCGTTAGATAAAAAGATAATAATAAAACAATTAAGTACACAATAACTTTTTTTTTTCAAAATCAAAATCAGAACGATATGAATAAGAAATAATGAAATCATAAATGATTAACAACAAAATTAAAAACATAATGGCATTTTTTTCTCCTCTAAAATTTAATTGTTTAATTAATGACTGTTCATTTGAAAGTGAACAAAACCCAAAGACTTTTCAGCTCTTACTTTTCTTTTCTTTTTAAAATCAAAACCCCTACTATTTTCCTAAAAGAGGGACCAACTGGTTAACATTCATCACTCTATGTCACTCTGTTTTGCAAAGACATCAACTCGATGAAGATAATGACCCAACTTCTTTGCTCTCTTTTTAACTACTTAGGTAAATGGCTCTCTTACCTATTGTTGGTTTTAGTCGCATCACGGCTGGGAAAGCTTTTTAATAAGTTAGGTATCTGAATACCATTATTTTTTTACTTCTTGCTCACTCACGTATGGACTCAGGTCTACGATAACCAACAATGTTAGGGTTTTTGTTCGTTTGTTTTTGTTTTTGTTCTCCAATGTCTTTCATTTTCTATTTGATCTTAT
>CM031609.1:94324602-94329602 GCA_018398815.1 Conus ventricosus
GGACGAGACCATCAACCGAAAAAGACTCCATCTTAAGACGGAGAAATATGCTGTCACAGGGAAATTATTCGCTCTTCATTCCATCAGTTACGTTATAGATTTTAGAATTTTTAGAAGTTGTTTAGCACTGCAAAGACAAAGCATTAAGATTTTATTCAAATTTATGGAATTGCTTGTTAACCTTTTTTTTTTCTTCTCTTTTTTGTCTAAATGTTGTTGTTTTTTTTTTCTTCTTCTTTTTTCCTTTTTTTTTTTGTCTTTCCTGTTTGAGTTTTCGGGTTAAACGCCCTCGCTGTCTTCAGGCGGTACGTCAGACGGGAATAGCGATGCCAGGAATGTGGGAGGTGACACCCTGTCTAAAATTGCTCTTGACAACTAGCGCGAC
Organism: Conus ventricosus; assembly: GCA_018398815.1. Lineage (NCBI taxonomy): Eukaryota > Metazoa > Mollusca > Gastropoda > Neogastropoda > Conidae > Conus > Conus ventricosus. The sequence continues at coordinate 94,324,988 of CM031609.1, forward strand.
AACACGTAAAGACTGGCAGCAAAACTGGCATTTTTATGGTGGTTGCCGACGGGGAGTTGAACGCGTAACACATGACTCATGACGGAGAAACTATTCAGTCCGGCCCACACGGCGTCCTTTTTCGTATTCATGTATTTAGTTAGTCTGTTAGTTAGTTAGTCAGTTAGTTAGGTAGTTGGTTGGTTGGTTGCTTGCTTGCTTGCTTGCTTGCTTGCTTGCTTGCTTGCTTGCTTGCTTGCTTGCTTACTTGCTTACTTACTTTGTTTACTTACTTACTTGTTCAATTACTTACTTGCTTGGTTGCTTGCTTGCTTGCTTGCTTGCTTACTTGCTTGCTTGCTTGCTTAGTTACTTACTTACTTACTTGCTTCCTTACTCATTTACTTACTTACTTACTTGCTCACTGATTTTCTTATATATTTATTGGTTTGTTTACTTGTCCTTGTTTGTCGTTTTCTTGGTCTTTTTGGGGGTCCGTGGTCAGAGGATTCAACTATTGGCCTGCAAAGCTGACGGTCGTAGGTTCGAATCACTTGTGGGCTCTGATTTTTTTTTTTTTTTTTGAGGGGGTGAGGGAGGGTAGGCGGGGAGTGGGGGAAGGGGCTTGCAAGCCTTCTCCTCCCACTCAGCAGGGAACGGGTATTTGGTTCAGTTCAGGGAAGGTAAAAGGCGGCAGAAGGAGAAGGGTTGGGCCCCGCCTATCATCATACAGTGCCCTGGGCATGGTAAACCTTGAACATCATCAACCAGATGATTGTGGGCATCACATGAAGTAGAACCTTTGACGGTTCACTGCTCCCTCTGTCGACAGGCTTGGGGAACATGTCACCTTAACCATCTTTGTAGTGGCTTGAGACTTTGACACGTCACTTTCTTCATACTAGCCTGACAGACCTGTGCCATGTCGACACTGCAAAGAACAACACAACAGACGGACGGACGTTACTTTCTTCATACTAGCCTGACAGACCTGTACCATGTCGACACTGCAGAGAACAACACAACAGACGAGCGGCCTTCTTTGATTAATACCGATCACGTGAAAGTTGACAGAATTCGCCGAATCGTGTAGTCTGACATATTTGTCAGTAAATCAAAATGAACGAAACAAGACGGATGTGGAAAACAGAGACCAAGTTCAAACAAGCTTGTCTCTTGTTCATCTTCTTCCCGTTGAAAATCCTCTTGATCATCGATACAAACAAGTCCATTTTCATTTTGCGCCGAATATGAGAAGATAAGTGATTTCTCGTTCTTCGTTTTGACCGTCCTAAATATTATTTGTTTTTGTCTGAAGAAGACCCAAGGGGTCGAAATGCATTGTGTTTTGTCCTGTACTTTGTTTATCTATGTCCTTGGCGGTAACTAACCCCCTCTCTTTCTAGATTTTACAAAGAAGAGTATTGTCTTAAAAAGGGTTATAGATAAGACAGAAAGTATTTTACTAAGTATGTACCGCCACTAGCTTTCCCCGCTCTTTATCAAATAATCAGAACTCTCACTCTCTAAACTTTTCACATCAAGAAGGAACCATAACACGGAGAATCAAACGGTGAATAAGAGAAACTTGTACAAAACTACTTTGTTTTCACAGTCACCGTCTCTTCACAATGCATTCACAAGCCTTTCTACTTGTTTTTCAATGCAAGAAAAAAAAGGAAGATTCTATGGCTGTTGTGGGTGTCTTTTGTCTGCTTCTGTGGTACGGAATATTCTTCATTTTTCATGCGAAACAAGATATGTGTTGTCATTTTAGGATTTCAGGACACCAATCAAATCCTTTCTACTTATCTGCCACCATTATTTTTCTCCCATAAACCATAAAAAAATCACTTCGTCTGATTAGTGGAGAGAACGACCGTAATTGTCATTCTCTGAACCATCTCTATTCAAGCGTATCTGAAATGACGCGTGGAGAATGAGGCAGAGAGTAAGAAACAAGTACATAAAGGCTGCTTTAGCTGTTCCAGTACTCTCACTTTACATCACAGTTATCCCAATGTCCACTTTCTTTCGTCAGTGCAAAAGAAATAAAAAGAAAGATTCCTTCTTTGTTCCCTGAGCCACTGGTATGCATGTGTTCTAGGTGAATGGTTACCGAAAGCAGCATAAGTCTGGAGCAAGGTGAATGATTGTTTCATGACGAGAGAAGAGGTTTCCATTTTTGTTGATTAATGCAAGTTAACCTATATCTGCCTTTATAAATTTTTTTTTTTTTTTTTTACTATTTCAATAAGAAAAGAACATCGGCATTTCCTACACATGAAGGGTTTTTTGTTTGCTTGTTTGTTTTTTTGTTTTTTGTTTGTGTGTTTTCTTTTTTTTTAAGTTACAGAAGTTCGAGAAAATCATGAATACTTACTTTCACATCACATCACATTAAAGAAATGTTTTTAAAAATCATCAATACTCACTTTTACGTCGCATCACTTATCACTTTTTTTTTCTCTACACAAAACAAATTCTACGGTATTCATGTCACACTTCACTTTTATTTTCTTTTTTTTTTTGTTTTTTTTTCTTTTTTCTCCTTCACTTTGGTCTACTAAGCGGAAACACACACAGAAGCATTGACACCTAGGTGAACGGTCGGTTGCTCTGCAGGCCACGGCTTGGGCACACAGACTGCGGTACTGGGAGGACGAGGATGCACACACATTGTGCCGCTATCTGGCACCGCCTCCTGAGCCGGTGGTGGTGGTGGTGGCTGTGGCGGCGGCGGCGGTGGTGGTGGTGGTGGTGGTGGTGGTGGTGGTGGTGGTGCCGCCTGTGATGGGCATGGCGGGAGACGCACTGTCGGCCCGTAACGCCAGCAACGCTGGGCAGGCAAGTGGTGTCCGATGTTTTGTCACGTGCTGTCTGTAGCCACTTGCCTGGGAAAGGCAAGTCTGCATTGGAGAGTAACAGCAGAAGCCGCTGTAGTGGTTGTAGCACGAGCGCATTTGTGAAAGTAGCAGCAGAAGCAGTTGTTGTAGTAGGAGCGCCAGCGTTGTGCTATTAGAAGCTACAGCAATAATGGCGGTGGCAGAAGTCGTATTGTAATGGCAGTAGCAGCAGTGCCGGTAGTAGCACTAGTGTACTCGTAATATACTGTTAAAAAAAACAACAACAACAAAAACGCATACTTTAGTTGAGAAAAATTGATTTCAAATTTCATTAATTTAGCAAAACTTCGATTGAAATCATTTTACAAGAGTTTTGTTTGTTTCAAAGGTCATCAATTCCTGTTTCATTTCCAGTGTCTGCACAGTTCGTATTGCCGCTACACACCGTTCCAGGCAGCGAATACTCAGTAAGGGGTATGTCCACCACTTGCAGCAACAACGGCCCGGCACCTGGCTGGCATGGAGCGGATCACATTGCAGATCACCTCTACTGCACGGTGTCCCACTCCACCTGGAGGGCGGTGATCAGCTCATTGGCGTTGTCAGGAGCGTGCACTCTCGCCCCGACTCGTCTGTCCAGCTCATCCCGTATTTGCTCATTGGGGTTGAGATCTGGCGACAGTGAGGGCTAAGGAAGAACGTTGATGCTGGCGTTGCTCAATGGGGTTGAGATCTGGCGACAGTGAGGGCCAAGGAAGAACGTTGATGCTGGCGTTGCCCATTGGGGTTGAGATCTGGCGACAGTGAGGGCTAAGGAAGAACGTTGATGCTGGCGTTGCTCATTGGGGTTGAGATCTGGCGACAGTGAGGGCTAAGGAAGAACGTTGATGCTGGCGTTGCTCATTGGGGTTGCGATCTGGCGACAGTGAGGGCCAAGGAAGAACGTTGATGCTGGCGTTGCTCATTGGGGTTGAGATCTGGCGACGTGAGGGCCAAGGAAGAACGTTGATGCTGGCGTTGCTCATTGGGGTTGAGATCTGGCGACAGTGAGGGCCAAGGAAGAACGTTGATGCTGGCGTTGCTCATTGGGGTTGAGATCTGGCGACAGTGAGGGTCAAGGAAGAACGTTGATGCTGGCGTTGCTCATTGGGGTTGAGATCTGGCGACAGTGAGGGCAAGGAAGAACGTTGATGCTGGCGTTGCTCATTGGGTTGAGATCTGGCGACAGTGAGGGCCAAGGAAGAACGTTGATGCTGGCGTTGCTCATTGGGGTTGAGATCTGGCGACAGTGAGGGCCAAGGAAGAACGTTGATGCTGGCGTTGCTCATTGGGGTTGAGATCTGGCGACAGTGAGGGCCAAGGAAGAACGTTGATGCTGGCGTTGCTCATTGGGGTTGAGATCTGGCGACAGTGAGGGCCAAGGAAGAACGTTGATGCTGGCGTTGCTCATTGGGGTTGAGATCTGGCGACAGTGAGGGCCAAGGAAGAACGTTGATGCTGGCGTTGCTCATTGGGGTTGAGATCTGGCGACAGTGAGGGCAAGGAAGAACGTTGATGCTGGCGTTGCTCATTGGGGTTGAGATCTGGCGACAGTGAAGAAGAACGTTGATGCTGGCGTTGCTCATTGGGGTTGAGATCTGGCGACAGTGAAGAACGTTGATGCTGGCGTTGCTCATTGGGGTTGAGATCTGGCGACAGTGAAGAACGTTGATGCTGGCGTTGCTCATTGGGGTTGAGATCTGGCGACAGTGAAGAACGTTGATGCTGGCGTTGCTGATTGGGGTTGAGAT
>CM031609.1:94337102-94345880 GCA_018398815.1 Conus ventricosus
CTTTCCGTTCCTTACCTTGCTTCACCTTTCTGTGACTTACCTTTCTTTACCTTTCCGTTCCTTACCTTGCTTTACCTTCCCGTACCTCACCTTGCTTTAAATTTCCGTGTCTTACCTTGTTTTATCTTTCCTCGCCTCGCCTTGCTTTGCCTTACCGTGTCTTACCTTGCGTTACCTTTCCGTAACCTTACCTTGCTTTACCTTTCCGTGCCTTACCTAGATGGACTTTTCCGTGCCTTACATTGCGTTACCTTTCCGTATCTCACCTTGCTCTACCTTTCCGTATCTCACCTTGCTTTACCTTGATTTGTCTTTCCTTGTCTAACCATACCCAGTCTTGGTTCGCATTGCTTCACCTTACATTTTGCGTCTTGCCCTTTCTCATGTCGCCTCGCCCTTCATTGCCTCTTTGTTTCCTTGCCTCTCCATGCCTTGCCTTGCCTTGCTGGCTTTTCTTGCCTTACTTTACCTTGCCTTCCCTTTTCTTGTTCCTGCTTTGCCTTGTCTTTCCTTGCTTGTCCTGGCTCACATCACTTTACCTTCCCTCTCGTCTTTCCCTGCCTTGTCTTTCCTTGCCTTGTCTTTCCTTGCCTTGCATTTCTTTGCTTGCCTTGGCTCACTGTACTTTTATCTTCCCTCTCGTCTTTTCTTACCTTGTCTTTCCCTTGCTTGCCTTGGCTCGCTGTACTTTTATCTTCCCTCTCGTCTTTTCTTACCTTGTCTTTCCTTGCCTTGTCTTTCCCTTGCTTGCCTTGGCTCACTGTACTTTTATCTTCCCTCTCGTCTTTTCTTACCTTGTCTTTCCTTGCCTTCTCTTGCCCTTGCTTTGTCTTTCCCTTGCCTTGTCTTTCCTTTGCTTTGTCTTGCCTTGCCTTGTCTTTCCTTTGCTTGCCTTGGCTCACTGTACTTGTATCTTCCCTCTCGTCTTTTCTTACCTCGTCTTTCTTTGCCTTGTCTTTCCCTTGCTTTGTCATGCCTTGCTTGCCTTGGCTCACTTTTCTTTACCTTCCCTCTCGTCTTTCCTTGGCTTGTCTTTCTTTGCCTTGTCTTTCCTTGGCTTGTCTTTCTTTGCCTTGTCTTTCCTTGCCTTGTCTTTCTTTGCTTGCCTTGGCTCACTGTAATTTTATCCTCCCTCTCGTCTTTTCTTACCTTGTCTTTTCTTACCTTGTCTTTTCTTACCTTGTCTTTCCTTGCCTTGTCTTTCCCTTGCTTGCCTTGGCTCACTTTACTCTTCTTTCCCTCTTGTCTTTCCTCGCCTTGTCTTTCCTTGCTTTGTCTTTCCCTTGCTTTGTTTTTCCCTTGCTTTGTCTTTCCTTGCTAGCCTTGGCTCACTTTACTTTACCTTCCCTATCGTCTTTTCTTTCTTGTCTTTCCTTGCCTTGTCTTTCCTTGTCTTGTCTTTCCTTGCCTTGTCTTTCCGTGCTTGCCTTGGTTCACTTTACCTTCTCTCTCGCCTTTCCTTGCCTTGCCTTTCCTTGCCTTGTCTTTCCTTGCCTTGTCTTTCCGTGCTTGCCTTGGTTCACTTTACCTTCTCTCTCGCCTTTCCTTGCCTTGCCTTTCCTTGCCTTGTCTTTCCTTGCCTTGCCTTTCCTTGCCTTGTCTTTCCTTGGCTTGCCTTTCCTTGCCTTGTCTTTCCTTGCCTTGTCTTTCCGTGCTTGCCTTGGTTCACTTTACCTTCTCTCTCGCCTTTCCTTGCCTTGCCTTTCCTTGCCTTGTCTTTCCTTGCCTTGTCTTTCCGTGCTTGCCTTGGTTCACTTTACCTTCTCTCTCGCCTTTCCTTGCCTTGCCTTTCCTTGCCTTGTCTTTCCTTGCCTTGCCTTTCCTTGCCTTGTCTTTCCTTGCCTTGCCTTTCCTTGCCTTGTCTTTCCTTGCCTTGTCTTTCTGTGCTTGCCTTTGTTCACTTTACCTCTCTCTCTCGCCTTTCCTTGCCTTGCCTTTCCTTGCCTTGTCTTTCCTTGCCTTATCTTTCCGTGCTTGCCTTGGTTCACTTTACCTTCTCTCTCGCCTTTCCTTGCCTTGCCTTTCCTTGCCTTGTCTTTCCTTGCCTTGCCTTTCCTTGTCTTGTCTTTCCGTGCTTGCCTTGGTTCACTTTACCTTCTCTCTCGCCTTACTTTGCTTTGCCTTTCCTTGCCTTGTCTTTCCTTGCCTTGTCTTTCCTTGGTTTGCCTTTCCTTGCCTTGTCTTTCCTTGCCTTGTCTTTCCTTGCCTTGTCTTTCCTTGCCTTGTCTTTCCTTGCCTTGCCTTTCCTTGCCTTGTCTTTCCTTGCCTTGTCTTTCCTTGGTTTGCCTTTCCCTTGCTATCCTTGACTCATTTTACTCTTTTTTCCCTTTTGTCTTTCCTTGCTTTGTCTTGCCTTGGCTTGGCTTCTCTAGTCTTCCCATGCCTTTGTTTCGGCTGTTGTTGTTGTTTTTTTTTTTGGTTTTTGTTTGGCGGGGGGGGGGGGGGGGGGGAGGAGGGGGGGGGGGTCATTCTGCCTTCCTTTTCCTTTCTTTGGCTTTCCGCTTTCCTTGGCCCATTTCACCTTTCATTTCCTTGCCTTATCTTACCTTGCCTTTGCCTCTCTGTGCCTTACCCCGCTTTGTCTTACATTACCTGACTGCTATTGCTTCAGTTAGTCGCTGGGGCGTCGAGACAACTGTTTCTCACCCCAAGCGTGTCGGTGATGGGCGCGGTTTGGAGCTGTGGCATATGACATATACCTCCATTCCTCCATGTCATCATTCCTGCTGCCTTCCTCTTCGTCTTTTCCTCTGGATTTAAAAAAAAACGATGATTCGTTAAGGCTTTTTGATTGTATAACAATGTTATATCACGTCAGATATCTTCTCTTCGTGTTTGTGTCCAGGTCTTCTTGTAGACCACTATGACGTTCGTTACTCCGCTGTAACCTTGTAGAACATTGTCAGCCTGCTGGCTGCTTAATTCGTAGTCCTTGTTGATGGTGCCTAAGAATTCAAACTGTCCTAGAATGCCGCACGGTTCTGTCCCTGCATTGTTTGTTGGTTATGGTTTTCCTCGTTGGTTGGCTTTACCAACAAACTGGGTGAATGTGTAGTCGGATGTATGCATTGTCCATGAGCCCTTTTCCTCACTTTTCCTTTGTATGAATTCTGTTTCCGGCTGATTTAGCTGTACATCCAGAACCTTGTGGCTCTGCGGTGTAGCATATACGGGCTAGTCCCAGGCGGTGATGCGTTCTTGGTGAAAGTGTAACTGACACATCAACGAGGTTTTTACAGCGCTGGCTTCCATTCCCATGTCCCCAGGCCTCTGATGGGATTACGTCATTTTGTCTCCCTTTCCGGCCTGTCCATCCTCATCATCGGCGAATCTCAGTTTTGTGATTTCGCTCCCTTCCGAACTAATGGCTGAAGACAAGGATGCCAGAAAATGAAAGAAGTAAGCTGTCTCGCTCCTTGCAGAACTGATTGGTGATGTCAGGGGTGTCCGCAAATGGAAGAAGTAAACTCTCTCTCTCTCTCTCTCTCTCTCTCTCTCTCTCTCTCTCTCCTCTCTCTCTCTCTCTCTCTCTCTCTCTCTCTCTCTCTCTCCTCTCTCTCTCTCTCTCTCTCTCTCTCTCTCTCTCTCAAAGACATGTGTTAAAGCATGCAACCACAGGACCAAGCTGTGGCATGTCCATGTCATGTCAAATTCAGCACTTCAAGGCAACATCCGACAATTGACAGCCAGTGCTGACAGAGAACAATTCCTGCCCGACCCCTGTCTGATGACAAACCTCAGAAGTTCCTGACCGGACCGTGGACATTCTTGATTAAATTTCAAACAGCAAATTTTACCACCCCACCTCTCAAACCCTTTCAACCTCACCATTTTCATGCGTATTTTCATTCCTCTGCATGTTTTCTGGCTCTTTTCAGGTGACACGTGGGAAGGGTCTCCAGCTTCTTTTTCTTTAATGGGGTGTTGAGGTAGACTCCAGAAAACCTCTGCTTGCAGCACCATTTTCATTTCCCTTCTCTGACTCTTTGGAAGTATGGCTGCCAGTGTCTCCATCCCTGAGGACAGCTTGGTCTTCATGGTGCCAGTGGCAGCTTCAGACCTGCTCTTGTCGTCTGACCAGATTTTGTTGGCCTGTTTTGGCATTTGTTGACCATAATCTGGTACGCTGAACACCCAATAATATCCATGGCTTAACATCTAAAAAACATTAAATGAAAAGAACAATCCTTTTTTAAACAAAAGTCAGAAAGAAATTAGATTTAGAGGACAAACACGTGAACGCCGTATCACCGGATATAACCCCAAAATAGACAATAAACAGTCGATTGTCAAAAATCGTAAAGCAGCCACAAGTCAAACTGCAGATGTCACAAGTCAGACTGCAGATGTCACAAGTCAGACTGCAGATGTCACAAGTCAGACTGTGACATGCAGATGTCACAAGTCAGACTGCAGATGTCACAAGTCAGACTGCAGATGTCACAAGTCAGACTGCAGATGTCACAAGTCAGACTGCAGATGTCACAAGTCAGACTGCAGATGTCACAAGTCAGACTGCAGATGTCACAAGTCAGACTGCAGATGTCACAAGTCAGACTGCAGATGTATGGGAAATGACTCTTACCGGACGCACTGTGTGTATAATTCAATATTGATGTTAAACGACAAGAAGGTCATTTGTCGGGAGGGGTGGGGGAGCGATCAAAGGGCATCTAACTTCGCGCACACACACACACACACACACACACACACACACACACACACACACACACACACACACACACACACACACACACACGCACGCACGCACGCACGCAGCACGCACGCACGCACGCACGCACACACACACACACACACACACACACACACGCACACGCACGCACACACACGCACACACACACACACACACACACACACACACACACACACACACACACACACACACACACACACACACATTATGAACAGCTACATTTTCAGTGACTTTTCCACCAAACTGTCACGTCGAAGCAGCGGTAAGGGCTGCCGAGAGATGGGGTGTGACTGACCCAGTTCATGCCCATCTGGTCGTTCATTGGAAGCAGAATTGAAAGGGCCGTCTTTGAAGAAAGCTGTGTCTGCCCGCTGTCAACTTGTGCTTCGTTAAGCGGCGGATTGGCTGATTCTGGGCCTGATCCTGATAAAGGAAGGGGGAGTTGGGGGGGGGGGGGGGGGCAGAAAGAAAAAGCGAGAAGGAGAGGTTGGAGGGGACGAGCGTGTGGCGGTGGGGAAGGGGGAAAAGTGTTATTTCATGAATGGAGTGACGGAGAGTGTTTGAAACGTAATGCTGAGCATGATCTTCCTTTCAGAAGGGAGGGAGGAACGCAGACAGACAGACAGACAGACACAGAGACAGCAGAGTTGGTTCCGCAGTCTAGGACAGTACTCTCTCTGGATCCCACTATCGACGTTGAGTGTGTCTTTTTCTCTCTGTCGAAGACATTTCTCTCATGAGCGCTCGATTCATGCCCTTTGACAGAATAAACTGCTGAGTGTTGAAAAAGAAAACCTTTGCTTCATTTGAGAAAAGCCAAGGGAGGGAGAAGATCATATGTGCCAAGAAAGATAAAGGCCTCAAATGGCTACACCCTCTTCAGCAGCGTAGATTTCAAATAACTGTGACAGAGTTAAATGAATCTGAAATCGGCGTGGCAGGTGCATTCGATTTAAACGCAAGCGAAGCATGCCTGATAAAACTGGAATGAAATGAGTCGTTCACAAGACGATCAATCACATATGTGTATGATTGCTGCATCAGCAGCCATTGATCATTCAAAAATTGTCCATCTGGCCAGAACAGATCCTGCGGTGTCAGAAAAAGAAACAATTTAAAGATGCTTTTGCATCAAAAAACAGTGGAGGCGTGCACACCCGTGGTGCTGGACAGTCAAACTGTTTATAGATTCTCAGCGGGAGAAAAGAACGTTCACAAACAAAAACATGTAGTTTGTTTCTGTCATATGATAAGTCTGATAAATTCAACAGACCCAAATCAAAATGACATTTAACCAGTGTGCAGATGAAGAAAAAAATTGAATGGTTTATTTAGAAAGGCGCCTGTGAAACAAAACATACATCTAACTTTAAAGACAAAAAGAGGATGAAGAAGAGACAAAATTAAAAAACCCCCAAACCGACCTTTAGAACTTTGCTGATAACAGTGGAAAAAAACAACTCATGCGTCAGTTCCCAAAGTCCTTTTTTTCAGTTGTCGTTAAAAAAAAGTCAGTGCCAAATGTAAGGTTGCGTGAGTAGTTTCTGCACTCAAAAAACAGGGGGAAACAAGCATACAAATAATGAACCCCTAAAAACAAACTTACTTACATTTTTTTAAACCCAAACATGCGTTGTTTTGTTTGAATTTTCTTCGTGGCTACCCCTTCCTTTTTACTCTACTAGTACTGTTTTTCAACAAAGCAGATCCGGCTTCCGCCACTATGACTTTAAATTCTTCAGTGACTTATCGTTTTTTTGTTTTTTGTTTTGTTGTTGTTGTTGTTGTTGTTTTTTAAGCATGCATCGCCCATCCGTGACAGCAAGCTCTACGAGACTCTCTACCTGATGATTTTGTTTCATGAATGCACTTACTCCGCAAGTAATGGTGTTCCTACAGCCCCTTATATTCATCCACCCCACATCCATCCCCCCCCCCCCTCCCACACACACATACACACACACACACAACACACCACACACACACACACACACACACACACACACACACACACACACAAACACACACACACACACTCCACAGCCAATAGCTCTCCAATTTGTCTCTCGTCCAGTCAGACAGAGATCCATTTTCACGGAGTGCAGCCAGCCTGAAGAGTTAAACTGTTTTGAAATCCGTCGTTCAGCCGGTGACCAATTTGCTAATAGGCATGGCTGAATTCCAAGCAACAGCACTCTGGATAATTTCAAGCCAACCAATTTGTGTGTCAAAGCAGGACATTACTGAGGTAACAAGGGGAAGAAGAGAGGGAAAGCGGGTTGTAAGCTTTTCGTTGTGACAACAGTAGGGGGACAAAGGAAAGCTGGGTGAAAGTTGTTCGTCGTCTGAAAACGGTTGCAGTGAACTCCAAAAACTCGAACTTGAGAGGGGATGAAAAATGGCTTCGCTGGCCCTTGTCTGGGGTAAACACATTTTGAATAAATGTTAGTGAACCGCCAAAAGAAACGTGGACAAACGAGTCACAAGACAAAACACCAGGCGTTTCGACCTCTTAGGTCTTCTTCAGGCAAGACACAAAAAATAGTCTGGGGTGTTGATGGAACTGTGTTTGAGTTTGAGATTGGATAAGCAACCCCATCACAAGTTTTTGAGACCTGCATTGGATTCTCAAGTCTGTTTATTTTCTTGTTTAGAGGTTTTAAAATGATCTCTCTTCAGATACGGTCGCTTTCCCCAAAATTGAATCTACGTTTTGTTTTGTTTTGTTTTTTTTTAGATTCCCCAAAGAGTCTTTCCCTGTGTCATGTGACGTAGCCTCAATCAAGGCATGTGACGCTCCATCACATGTAGTTAATGATATGAATCATTTCCCCTGCCAAAATTAAAGGGAAGAATATCATATGGCTTGACTAGTGTAGCGGCGTCCCAAAAAAATGTGAGTATGACTCATTCAAGAAACGAATGTGGTCATTGGGTTTAAAGTGACCACTGGTGAGAGTTTAACAAGGGCTGGTAAGGGAAGGTTTCTGGTCATTTTTTTTTGAACATGAGTATCACTCACTAGGAGAAGGGGGGAAAGAGTCAGTTTTAACCCAGCAGATGGCCTAGAGACTCGAACTGTCAGGACGGTGGTCCTTTTGCTGACCAGTTATTACCAAGGGGAGCGATAGATAGTGGGGAAAGCTACAGGGGAAAACTTAAAGAAAAGAGAAAGAATACATATGTTGAATTGGGAAACGGTTACTTACACGAACCTTTTCGTGTTTCAGCCCTTCACCCTTCACCCTTTTACCCCTTTGCCCTTCACCCTTCACCTTCACCCCGTTTAGGTGGTTGAAGATGGCCATGGTGTGAGGAACACACTGGTAGTTCAGCCCAGCAGGTACCAACTCCAGGGAGAGGAGTTGAAGCTCGTCGTTTCTCAAGAGACAGAAGAACTCCAGGAAGAGAAGTCGAGACTGTATCTCCAGGACAGGAGAATTCGAGGGGGCAGTATAATTTTCTCGGGGGAGACAGGGAATTGAGAAAGCAGGGGAGTTTTTGAGGCAGGCAGGTCCTCAGTGATTACGGAGTTATGTATTCTCTTTGGTTCGGATTTTTTGGATAAAGGAATGGAAGGCCTAGCTTTATAGAAGCGGAAATAAATTATTTTTTTCTCTCAGTGTGAGGAGAGATACAGTGTAAAGGGAAATACATGTGTGAAGATTGATTTGTCTCTCGGTGTGAGGAGAGATACATGTGTGCAGATTTATTTGTCTCTCAGTGTGGGAGAGATACAGTTGTAAACTCTGTTTACAAGTGGTTGTGATTTAGTAAATTGTTTTCCCTGAAGGGGAGGGGGAGAAGAAAAAACATTCGGTAGTGGCCTTTTGGTTGTTTGGAAAGATTGCGTGTGCGTATGGAGTAAATGCTGTCATGAATGCGGAAGCAAGAGTGACATTGTGACAGTGTGACCCCGACTCCAATTTCACCGCGTAGCTGCCTTTGTTTGGGTTTCCCCGGGGGGGGGTAGGTAATATTGCATTTGTTTTTTTTGATTTCATGTGTGTTTAATTAGATATTGCCTTTAAGGTTTTTTTTGTAAACTTTTTACCTACCAGAGT
>CM031609.1:94355332-94357832 GCA_018398815.1 Conus ventricosus
TGGACGCCTGTGGTGTGTGTATTTCTGGCATTTTGGACGCCTGTGGTGTGTGTATTTCTGGCATTTTGGACGTCTGTGGCAAATGGGGAGTAATGTTCGTTTAATGTTATTGTGTCAGAGTGACCCGCCAAGACAAAGGGTGTTCTAGGATCCAAGACATTGATGGAGGGTAAGTGGATAAGAGGGGATCTGAAGATGGATGATAAAATACAATGCAAGACGAAGGAAGAGAAGTGGGGGTGGGGGGGGGGTGTGATAGGGGCGCTTTTCAAAAAGGATTTGGGTTTAGAGTGGACGTGCAGTCTAAAGTAATGGCTCTTACCAAACTGTTACGTTCATTACGTGTCATTTTTTTTTCCCTCACAATGCTCTCTCTTCTCTCTCTCTCTCTCTCTCTCTCTCTCTCTCTCTCTCCTCTCTCTCTCTCTCTCTCTCTCTCTCTCTCTCTCTCTCTTCTCTCTCTCACACACACACACACACACACACACCACACACACACACACACACACGCATGCACAATCTTAATAACCAAAACACAAATGATACATAAAGTGTTCTTGTGACGTGGAGCAGAAAAAAAGAAAATAATGACATATAACAATTCATTTTACAGCAGAAACATTTCATAGACATGGTCATGGACCTGAGTATATTATGTGCATAATAAGACGGTGGAAAAAGAGAAGCATGGAGGGATGGGATTGGAGTCGAGAAGAATGATGAGGGACTGTGCGTATGTTCAAAATGACGTGCGCATTTTATGAGAAATGAACAGTTACTTCCATCCACTCTAAATAAATCCAGGCTCGTAACCTACATGGACAATAAAAACAAGTGATGTCATAGCCATGGTCTTCGTCTTTCTCTCCCCTCCCCTTCTCCCTTCCCTCCCCCCTTCCCTTCCTTGTTACTCTCCTCTCCTTTCTCTCTCCTTCAGTCTCCATTTCCCCCTGCTCCAATTATCATTATTTGTTCCATGTCTCACTTGTTCGTTTTTCTGCCTAAGGAACAGAACTGAAGCAGCACCCTGCGGTTATTTCTTCTTGTTGCAGACCTTGCACTCGATGGCGAGTGCTTTCAGAGAACGACGACATCTTTTTTTTATGGTATTGTTCAGCACTGACTATAGCGGTCATCGCTGGTTACATTTAATGACCATTCTGAGGCGTGCAAGCCTTTCTTGTGGCTCTTTGATGTACAAAGCAAACCGTGAGAACAGATAATTTCTCACCAATGTTGGTTCCAGATGAATCGAATGATTTACGAGGGTTTGGCTTTTTCTGGTGTGTGTGTGTGTGTGTGTGTGTGTGTGTGTGTGTGTGTGTGTGTGTGTGTGTGTGTGTGTGTGTGTGTGTGTGTGTGTGTGTGTGTGTGTGTGTGTGTGTGTGTGTGTGTGTGTGTGTGTGTGTGTGTGTGTGTTGTGTGTGTGTAACTCCATGGTAATGCATGGTGTCTTAAGAATAAGCAGCATGGAAGACAGGTACCGAATAGACCTAGAAGACAAGACATGAAGCAGGTACCGAATAGACCTAGAAGACAAGACATGAAGACAGGTACCGAATAGACCTAGAAGACAAGACATGAAGACAGGTACCGAATAGGCCTACAAGACAAGACACGGAACATTAAAAAAAAAACAAATTCTAGCAAAAGAAAGATTGGAGGGGAAACAAAATGACTGAAAACGGGGAGCGAATTCTTGCGGACGGGAAAAAAAAGATCAAAAATCAGTCTCAGGGGTTTTCCTGTCATCTACACTTCAGGAGAATTTTGCAAGGGACGGACAAAAAATGCAATCCAAAATTCTGGTCTCAGATGATCCCCCCCCCCCCCTATTTTGACATTACAGAGCCTGTACAACTCCAGAGACAATGCAATGAATTGACTCTAAATGCTGTGAGAAATGTCTATAAGTGTTTGATTTACTAATTTCTTGGATCCTAAAACATCCTTTGTCTCACTAGGTCACACTGACACAATACCATCAAAGGGACTGTCACTCAGTGCTTGTTGCAGACATTCAATAGGGGAGGAAAACACACCACAGGCTAACACTGTTCTGCCCATTGATGTACATTGTATCAGGGCGATTGGAAGAAAAGACTATTTTACAGCTAAACTTTCTTCTTCTCTGCGATAAGAAATATTCTTCGTGTTTTGTTCCAACAGACACGGCAGCATTTTGTGAGTGCTCAGCAGTTTGGTGTTTTTTTCCCTTTTCTGTGAAGAAGGAAAAAGAAACCCCCGAAGGTGCTGGGGAGGACCCAGAGAAGCACTGTCTTCACCTGCCTTTAGAGCAGTCCCTGTACCACCCTTCGAGGCCTGCGCTGTGTTGACGATGGGTACAGGCACGCGCAGGACACTCCATTAAGATATCAAGGGACATAACTGCTCCTGAACAGAGGTAAATCAGACTACAGGATGCAACTCATAACAGCCTTAAAATAGTATCCCCGGTGGTGTACCAGCCCGTATTTCATGACTGCAGCGCCCACCGGCA
>CM031609.1:94362832-94369932 GCA_018398815.1 Conus ventricosus
ACACTGACAGCCTAAGCTGGTAATGAATCCGATGTCATCGAAAAACTGGTTAGTTTCAGTCAGTCAGTCATTCCCCTAACCGCTGGGGTCGTTAGGGGGACGTGATGAGGCAGCCGCCGTTTCTCTCCAGGCTCTTCTGTTTGTAGCTGTCGTGAGGAGATCTGGCATGGTCATTTTGGTCCAGTCCTTTATATTGTCGGACCACCTCTTTCTCTGCCGTCCTCGTCTGCGCCCTCCTTCAATGGTACCTTGAAGAATGGTTTTGGAGAGGGTGTTGTGACGAATGACGTGGCCAAACCATGCCATCTTCCGTCGTTTGACGGTTGCCAGAAGCGGTTCGTGCGGCCCAGTTAGGTTGGTGACCAGCTTCCGCACATCATCATTGGCAGAGACACAGAGAAACACACAAACAGCCACAGGTAGAAACACAATCTCTTTAATGGAGCTAATAAGTGGAAACAATGTTTTTTTCTCTCTCAAATCAGTAAAAAAAAAATTCTACTTGAGTCTTACCTTGTTTGCTTGTTTATTTTTTCGCTTTTTAACAGCGCTGCTCTGTCTGAGGAAAAAAAGAGAACATGTCGTTTCGTTGTACTTCATGTAGCGCAGAGTCGCTAATCCTCTTTGTCGCTGTTGAATAGTTAGGTAGTCCTCTTTGTCGCTGTTGAATAGTTAGGTAATCCTCTTTGTCGATGTTGACTAGTTAGGCATGAGACGCAAGCGTAATGAACATCACGCACACCTCTCACCTCTCAACACGATGATCAGCAGACTGTGGAGCTTCAACTGCCACACAACAGCAGTGTTCATCTCTGCCACACAACAGCAGTGTCCATCCCTGCCACACAACAGCAGTGTCCATCTCTGCCACACAACAGCAGTAACAGCAGTGTCTATCTCTGCCACACAACAGCAGTGTCCATCCACCGCAACTTCCATGATGCTACAGCAGGCGAACACCTCACCAGATCTGAGTCATTCCAAGAGAAAGTTTGCATAATTTGACGAAGTACGTTACCCGACTGATCATCTTAATTCGTGAGAATAAAGAGAGACAGTGTTGAAAAACAAAGTTTAAACGATCTTATCTCTAATTCGGTCTCTCTCCATGTCAAACACAATTCATCTTTGATGCGAAAATAAATGTGGATTTTGTCGTTCAAAGCTACACTTTCGAAACTTAGACATTTTCAATAATGTAAAACTATGATTTTCCATGCAACATGAAATAGTAATGCCCACAGATTGGGTGGATTTTCTGTCTTTAAGGATCAGAGGTCAGGAAGGTTAAGAATAAACAATTTTATGAACAACATTTTCCTGTTACAGCTTCTAGTTGTCCGACAGATTGACCCTAACTGCCAAATTCATCTCTCCTACAGCAGTTAGAATACCGATCGTTTCATTTGGCAAAAGGTATGGTGCATGTAAAAATCATGGCTAGATGTAATCCAGTAAAAATAACTTTATTGGTCACTTGCGTTCAAAAACGTCAACGTACCTTGTTTGAACTGAATATCAACTGGATTTTAAGCGGAATCAGTTGAAGTTGAATCAGAGACTACATTTTCTTCAATGTCCTCTTTGTTTCTCATGCCAAAACAGTTTTGTGTCATGTCATATGATTTCCCGAATTATGTTCTCTCCAAACAATACATAGAGTGACGATCTCTGATTGGTATGTCTTCGTGAAATTATCACATGTGTGTGTGTGTGTGTGTGTGTGTGTGTGTGTGTGTGTGTGTGTGTGTGTGTGTGTGTGTGTGTGTGTGTGTGTGTGTGTGTGTGTGTGTGTGTGTGTGTGTGTGTGTGTGTGTGTTTGTGTGTGTGTATGTGTGTGTGTGTGTGTGTGTGTGTGTGTGTGTGTGTGTGTGTGTGTGTGTGTGTGTGTGTGTGTGTGTGTGTGTGTGTGTGTGTGTGTGTGTGTGTGTGTGTGTGTGTGTGTGTGTGTGTGTGTGTGTGCGCTGGGGGGTCCTCCTACCTCCAATTCTTCCCCACGTTCTTTTGTTCCTCCCCCTTTTTGTTTTGGTTTTTAAGAGGAGCTGTCATCCTCCTATTTTCCCACTTCTTCTCTTTCTCCTCTTTTCATCTAAACCAATCACTCACACACCATGCACAGTCTGTATGTTCGACTACAAATGGACATATTTTTGCTGATGTTAGTGTTTTAGCGTTTGATACAAAGTGTCTAGGTTTGTTCATATTCTGATGTGTGGTGTACTGATGCTCAAAATCTGTAATGTAATGTAAAAGGATATTTATAGGACGCTTTACCTCGAGAGAGCCCGAAGAGCATATTACAGAAACATGATACAATACTAATTCTAACTCAAAGCACACACACACCACACACACACACACCACACACACACACACACACACACACACACACACACACACACACACACACACACACACACACACACACACACACACACACACACACACACACCACACACACACACACACACACACACACACACACACACACACACACCACACACACACACACCACACACACACACACACACACACACACACACACACACACACACACACACACACACACACCACACACACACACACACACACACACACACACACACACCACACACACACACACACACACACACACACACACACACACACACACACACACACACACACACACACACACACACACACACACACACACACACACGAGTGCGTCAAAACAAGCAGACTCGCGCACAGAGATAAGTGGATATCGTTAATCAGTCCGGGGGGGAAGATGTGTCTTTAGGGAGGTTTTAAAAGTCTCTAAAGAGTCCGTGTTACGCAGAGAAGGTAGACAATTCCACAGAGCATGTGCCTGGTAAGAGAAAGATCGTTGGCCTGAAGTTTTCAGGCGAGCAGAGGGAAGCCGAAGCAAACGAGAATCGGTGGATGAGCGTAAGTTGCGAGACGGAACATAGAGATGGAGGAGGTCAGAGAGGTAGGAGGAGCCAGATTATTCAATGATTTGAAAACCAGGAGAACTTTAAAGTCAATGCGAGACTGAATAGGGAGCCAGTGTAAAGATGACAGAATTTGTGATATGTGATCAGCTCTAGAGGAGCGGGAGATCAGACGGGCGGCATTGTTCTGGACTTTTTGAAGTTTCGAGATGAGCAGGACTTGCACACATTAGAGATATGTTGTTTGAAAGAAAGGGTTTGGTCGAGAGTAACGCCGAGGTTACGAACAGACACTGTCTTGATTTAAATCAAGCTGACCTATGTAGTGATCCTCTGGCAAACAAAGGAAGGGTTTGGTCGAGAGTAACGCCGAGGTTACGAACAGACACTGTCTTGATTGAAATCCAGCTGACCTATGTAGTGATCCTCTGGCAAACAAAGGAAGGAGTGATTTCAATCCAGCTGACCTATGTAGTGATCCTCTGGCAAACAAAGGAAGGAGTGATTTCAATCCAGCTGACCTATGTAGTGATCCTCTGGCAAACAAAGGAAGGAGTGATTGAAATCCAGCTGACCTATGTAGTGATCCTCTGGCAAACAAAGGAAGGAGAGGATGGCGAGGGCAGGGAGGAGAGGGGTGGGAAGGGGGAGTGCGGGAGGGTGGAAAGGGGTGGGGGTGAGGTTGGGGACCACATCAGCATCAGTCTCTCAGTCTCAAGACAGTTCACAGACTTCAGCGAATCGGCGAATATATAACAAAGTTTAAAGAAAGAAAAGAGAAATGTTTAAGCAACCTATGTTTCTCGTTCTGGTGTTTTCCGTTTAACCCCCACCTACTCCTCGATGCCAGCAAGATACCTGTTTACTGTCAGCATCAAGATACCTGTTTACTGTCAGCACTGGAGGCCAGAAAGAACGTCTTTTCTGATCAGATACCGCCCTCCCTCCTCTCACGCGTCATGAATAGTAATGTAGCCTGGTTACTGGATCTGGACAGACTAATACCGTTTGTCTCTCTCTCTCTCTCCTCTCTCTCTCTCTCTCTCTCTCTCTCTCTCTCTCTCTCTCTCTCTCTCTGCTCTCTCTCTCTCTCTCTCTCTCTCTCTCTCTCTCTCTCTCTCTCTCTCTCTCTCTCTCTCTCTCTCTCTCTCTCTCCTTTGGTTTACGTGACGATATAAACAAGTTTTCCTAGTAATGTTTTACTCCTCTCACCACATTTTGTCCGCATGCATCATCAATGTCATTATCTCTCTGTGTGCGCGCGCGCGCGCGCGCGTGCGTGCGTGTGTGTGTGTGTGTGTGTGTGTGTGTGTGTGTGTGTGTGTGTGTGTGTGTGTGTGTGTGTGTGTGTGTGTGTGTGTGTGTGTCTGTGTGTGTGTGTGTGTGTGTGTGTCTGTGTGTGTCTGTGTGTGTGTGTATTGTGTCAGTACAACCTTGAGTTAATCTGACAATAAATTGGTTTCAGTCAGTCAGTGTATTGTGTGTATGAGTGTTTCCCTCTCTGCGTGAATGCGCATGCGTGTGAGTGTGTGGATGTGTTTTCCTCTGTCTCTGTGTGTGTTGGAGGCTGTGGGTGTGTCTGTGGATGTGAATGTGGATGTGTCCATATGCAGTCGTGCATGTGTGTGTCTTTGAATTGTCCTTGCATTAAGGCTAGACATATGCCTGTGTTTCTGCTCTTTTTCCTAGAAATATGAGAATATGCTTTTGTTTCTGCTTTTACCTTGAAGTGATTAACGCTAAAGTTGATAGTTCTATCGTTCATTGAATGACGTGTTTTTTCCCAAGCACTGATGTGTGTGTCTCGGAGAAATTGAGGGGAGGGGGGGGGGGGTAGAAAAGATAGGTACAGAAAGTCCGTTTCTCGTGCTTGTGCATGTAATGTGACATCAAGCCATAACCAAGAGGCAGCAACCACTGTCACGGAGGGAGATAAGATACTAAGTCGCCTGGCGCGCTTGATTTATTGTCCTGTCGTTCCATGAACCGCTTTGACTCAAGGCGTAAGGACCTATTGACTCAAGGCGTAAGGACCTATTGACTCAAGGCGTAAGGACCTATTGACTCAATGTGTAAGGACCTATTGACTCAATGTCTAAGAACCTATTGACTCAATGCGTAAGGACCTACTGACTCAAGGCGTAAGGACCTATTGACTCAAGGCGTAAGGACCTATTGACTCAAGTCGTAAGGAACTATGGACTCAATGTGTAAGGACCTATTGACTCAAGGCGTAAGGACCTATTGACTCAAGGCGTTAGGACCTATTGACTCAAAGCGTAAGGAACTATGGACTCAATGTGTAAGGACCTATTGACTCAAGGCGTAAGGACCTATTGACTCAAGGCGTAAGGAACTATGGACTCAATGTGTAAGGACCTATTGACTCAAGGCGTAAAGACCTATTGACTCAAACCGTAAGGAACTATGGACTCAATGTGTAAGGACCTATTGACTCAAGGCGTAAGGAACTATAGAGACAATAAAAAACGTAAGATTATTTGTATGGTCTGCCTTTCTCTGCTCTTTCCTTTCCTCCCGTGTCTTCCATCTTCTCTCTTCCTCCTCTCAGCCTCCATCCCCACCCCCTCTCCCTCTCCACCCCAATCCCATCCCCTTTCTCTGCTCCTTTCCTCCCGTGTCTTCCATCTTCTCTCTCCCTCCTCTCAGCCCCCCCCCACCCCCACCCCTAACCCACCCCCACCCCTACCCCCTATATCCTGTCTTTATTCTTTGTTCCTGTTCGCAGCCTCTCTGTGTTGTCTCCCGATGAATCAGAACAGAAGCGGTATATTACGTCACTTCCTTCTTGTTTTGCGTATAAACGATGGTGAATTGATCTGAGACAGCAAAGACACATTTCTGTTTATTGCTCAGCACTGAATACAGAAGCAATACATCACGTCGGTTTCTCCTTGTTTTGCATTACAAACAATGATAGATTTATGTGAGACAGTCAAAACAAAGTTCTATTTTATTACGCAGCATTCGTCTATTACCTTAACTGAACATTTTGTGGCGTGCAAGCAGCCCTTTTTTCGTGACTTCATCTCTTTGAAGTTGTGCAGCGCAAACTACGAGTGGCGCTATTTTTCATCAATATTGACTCAAGCTGAATCCAATGGTTTGGGGTTTGGATGTTTCTTGAAGTACTGCTCTCTCTCACACTTACTCTCTCTCTCTCTCTCTCTCTTCTCTCATCTCTCTCTCATCTCTCTCTCTCCTCTCTCTCTCTCTCTCTCTCTCTCTCTCTCTCTCTCTCTCTCCCTGCGCGCGCGCGCGCGCGCGCGTGTGTGTGTGTGTGTGTGTGTGTGTGTGTGTGTGTGTGTGTGTGTGTGTGTGTGTGTGTGTGTGTGTGTGTGTGTGTGTGTGTGTGTGTGTGTGTGTGTGTGTTGTAAGTGCACGTGTGTGTTGTGTGTGTGTGTGTGTGTGTGTGTGTTGTGTGTGTGTGTGTGTGTGTGTGTGTGTGTGTGTGTGTGTGTGTGTGTGTGTGTGTGTGTGTGTGTGTGTGTGTGTGTGTGTGTGTGTGTGTGTGTGTGTGTGTGTGTGTGTGTGGTGTGTAAGTGCACCTGTGGTGTGTGTGGTGTGTGGTGTGTGTGTGTGTGTGTGTGTGTGTGTGTGTGTGTGTGTGTGTGTGTGTGTGTGTGTGTGTGTATGTGTGTGTGTGTGTGTGTGTGTGTGTGTGTGTGTGTGTGTGTGTGTGTGTGTGTGTGTGTGTGTGTGTGTGTGTGTGTGTGTGTGTGTGTGTGTGTGTGTGTGTGTGTGTGTGTGTGTGATGAGCTGATTATTTTGAAATCCTGGGCACTGTGATATCGTGGTTTAATACGTGCAAACTTTTCTTTTATGGACTCGTCTACGTGCTTTACTTTTTGAAGATCTCTGTGTCTCTGTGTCTCTGTCTCTCTGTCTCTGTCTGTCTGTCTGTGTGTCTGTCTATTTCTCTCTCTCTCTCTCTTCTCTCTCTCTCTCTCTCTCTCTCTCTCTCTCTCTCTCTCTCTCTCTCTCTCTCTCTCTCTCTCTGAGTATATCAAAATTGTTTGGGACTTTTTTTCGTTACTTTTGCCTGTTTCTTCTTACTGTCGTTTTCTTCCAATTGCCTATAAGATAGATAGATAGATAGATAGATAGATAGATAGATAGATAGATAGATAGATAGATAGATAG
>CM031609.1:94372156-94379656 GCA_018398815.1 Conus ventricosus
GGGGTGAGTGCGTAGAGGGCTGGTCAGGCCGATCTGCGCTCGGAAAGACATATTACAGTATGGACAGGAGATGGTGGCGGCAGTTGGAGATCTGTTGGCGCTGATCTTCCTGGTTATCCTGCGCTGCTCAGCTGCAGCAATTCTGTTACTTTCACAGGTTTCTGCACCTTTGCGGACAACTGATCGCCACCCGTCTCTGTCTTGGGCAGTCTGCTCCCATGTTGTGTGGCTGTAGAAACATGTATGCAAACACTTAATTTTTAAAGAATGTAGTCATGACCACGGACAAATTAAGTACAGAAGCTGCTGAACCTATATTCTTTAACAACTTTAGAATCAATAATTGTCAGTATTGGGTGTCAATGACTGTCTGTCTGGGTGGGTGTCAACGTGTAGGGATAAAAAAGTATGCTGCAGATGGAGAGAGAACACAAACATAAATCATCACCGTGCACCACCGACTCAGCACACAGCAAAAGGCAGCACAAATCCACATGTTAAGTACATCAATAAATCTTTTCAGTGAACTTCGCATCTCACAACAAGCAGGAGAATGACCTGAACGAAGGTCACAATTCGGGGGACTCGCTAGACTGAATACTCCGGAGGGTGTTACAGGAGCTGAAAACCTCGAATGGGGCACAAACGGAAATGCTTCCGAAGAAGCTTTACAACAACAATTGGGCGATTACACTCAACGCATAGGGAAGCTCTCTACTGCACTCCTCAAATTAGAATACATTCATATAACAGCAAAAAAACCTTTTCATGGAAAAAGAACAAGGGTTTCTAGCGGGAAAGAATACAGTTTATGTCGCAAACCTCTTCAGTTCCTGAAACTCTTTGTCTGGAGAGAAGCCACAAAGGATGAACTAAGCCAGGGTGAAACTTCCGAAATCTGAGGGCATGATTCTTTCACAGTCAGAGATTAACTAACTGGGCTCACGTCACGTCCAACTCCCTAGCTGGTAAAACAAACTTTACAAAAGAGAGGGGAAAATAGGAGCCTCTTGCCCAGAGATCCTTCTTTACGAAGCCATAGCGCTGGCCCAAGAATTCAATTACAATGTTTTTTCGTTTAGTACACACAAAAGAAGTATCTTCTTTCTCATCGTAGTCTTTAGGGGACTCCACGGGTTCTTTTCGAGATTCCAGATCAAATGTTCGTGTAACAGCACACACATATTGCTGCTCGCCATTCACGACCCATTCATGATGCTGCAGGAAAGCCATAGGGTTGTTTCAGCAGCCACCCCAGGCTAACTGGCCATACAGCGGAGGAGTGACGGACGGAAATCCTGCCATGGAGAAGGCAGGAATAAAGGCGCCATATCTGGCGCTTGACGTCAACCAACAATGGCGGGACAAGAAGGCGGTGCAGAAAAGGCACTGTTCCAGTCAAAGTTCTTTCACATATTTACAGAAAACAAAAGCTGTTTTGTGTATATTTTTTGAATGTTGAAGGGAAAGAGGGGTCAGGATTGGTTAATTAGAGATATTTAAAAGAATATTTTGTTCCTGTTCCTGATTGCCATCGACTGGATCATGGAAAGAAGGATACAAGACCAACAACGAGGCATCCAGTGGACTCTGACCTCCCAGCCACATGCAGGAGAAAACCGCTGCCCTGGACAGTACTGCCGCATGGACAGGACTGAAGATCAGTAAGGCAAAAACCAGGGTGATGAGGATCAATGAGGCCAACGACAACAATATTTTACTCGACGGAGAAGACCTAGAGAACGTCGACAGCTTCACATACCTCGGCAGCATTGTCAGCAAGGACGGGGGCACAGACAAAGACATCCAAACAAGAATAGGCAAGGCATCCGCAGCTTTCAAGATGCTCCGATCTGTCTGGACCTCACACACCATCTCTGCAAAAACCAAGATCCGCATCTTCAACACAAATGTGAAGTCTGTGCTTCTCTATGCCTGTGAAACGTGGCGCACCACCAAGTCATCGACACACCGCCTGCAGACCTTTGTGAACAGATGCTTGAGGTACATCTATCGCATCAGGTGGCAAGACATGGTCACAAACGAAGACTTGTGGAGAAGAGCCGGACAAGAGCCCATTGAAGATCAAATTAAGCACAGGAAGTGGGGCTGGCTTGGCCATACTCTCAGAAAACCAGCAGCCAGCGTTGTCCGCCATGCCTTGCGATGGAACCCACAGGGAAGACGCAAGAGAGGCCGACCACGCACCACCCGGAGAAGATCAACGGAGGCGGAGACAACTCGACTGGGCTATTCCTGGGGCCAGCTGGAAGTTGCCGCCCGGGACAGGCAGAGATGGAAAAGGCTCGTGGATGATCTATGCTCCACTAGGAGCCAACGGGAATAAGTCAAGTATGTCAAAAGAATATTTTTCTTGTGATAAACATTTTTGACAGTTTGAAAAAGAAAGAATTACAAACTGCAAAACAAATTATAAATTAAGAAAAACCTACAGGTCATTCCACAAACACCCCAAAATACCCTGGATCCTCCTGACAGGTAAAAGATGACAGCAGGGGAGTACGGGCTACTGGGCTTTCGAGCAGTTCACACACACCTGTGCAAGAGCTGAGAGCTGCCAATCAAGGTGTGTGTCCCAATGAATCCTCACGTGTGCACAACCCGATCTAAAAAGGAACTCATTAAAAAAAGAACGGTGAGCCAAGAAGGACAAACTCTTGATATACGATTTTAGCTTTCTTTTTGATTTTATGCCTGGGACAGGAAAAGGTGTATTGTTTTTGTTGAACATCTTAACAATAGTGGAAATTTTCGAAACCACAACAAATCTTTGCGTAAGGCTAGCTACAACTATGGTACTTAAATTGTCTTGGGTATGTCCATTCCACTGAGCAATACGCCAGGAAACGAATTGTGTAAAGTGCTAAACGATTTCACGATTGATATGATATGAATATCCAGTCCATTAGAGAATACGCCAGAAAATAAACTATGCAAAATGGTGTTCTTTTGGAGGATTGTGCCATTAATGGTTTACAAGGTTCTGTTTTGCGAGATACAGGTTGCACCACAGCTGGTGTAAGAAAATCTTTTGTTTTACCGGACCAATATCTTGACAGTGTTTAAAGATGCAGATCGTTTGATGGAGAAATTGAAACTTTTCCACTTGCAAAAATTTCCGTCGATACACCATACTACTCCGGGTCGCTTACCGCCTGTGTTATTGAAAATCCAGTTTGCGATTTGATTTGGGAAAATCTACCAGGTGTCGTGACAGTACATGGTGGTGCCGGAGGATCTTTCGTGCCTTGTCTCATCAGTACAAGATCAAAAGTTGTAGAGCAAGGAAAACCAACAAAACCGCTCAAGGTTTCAAAACTGGATGAACTAAAAGTTACGCCAGATGTTTTGAAGACTATGCAGAGAAGCGACGAGACACTGACGACTATACTTTCTACTGCAAAGCAGACTGTCTCTGACATACCTGACGACAAGAACCTTTACCAATGCGTCCATGACCTGCATAACCGAATAAAAGACGCATGTGAACTTGCCCAACAGTCAGCTGACAGGAAAACTGACTTGTATAAGGACTTTGCTGACAGGAAAGCAAAGGCACGTTCATTCAGTGTAGGTGACAAGGTACTTGTCCTGCTGGCAGATGAACACAACAAACTTCGTGTCATGTGGAAATGTCCTTTTGATGTCATTGGAAAATTTCTGGAGTGAACTACAAAGTGAAAATGGCAAATGCTGAAAAGGTATTCCATGTAAGCATGCTAAGAAAGTGTGTTGAACGTACAAATGTTGCCATTAACGAGTCAATTGAATGGATATGTCCAGTGTCTGGAACAGATGTGGCTATTACAGAAATCATTGGTTCTGATTTTGTACCTGATGTCACATACAGAGACAGAGCAAAGACTGTGCAAACAACAAATGTGGGATTGTTAACATTTACCAGTATAAATGATACTGTACCTCTGCCCACTCTTTCTGTGAAGGGAGAAACTTATCATGATGTTGTTTTGTGTGATGATTTATCTTTGATTCAGAAAGAACAATTGGAAGGTATTTTGAAGGACTTTCAGGATGTCCTGACTGATACTCTAGGGACAGTGACAGCAACTGAACCCCATACTATTCACTTGAGTACGGAAAACCCAGTCCGAGTCAAACCATACCCCCTCCCATTTGCGAAAAAACAGGTTGTCGAAAGAGAGATTCAAGTTTTGCTCGGGTTGAAAGTTATTGAATCGTCCTCGTCACCATACAGCTCACCAGTTGTATTGGTGGACAAACCTGATGGCTCGGTGCGGTTTTGCATCGATTACAGTAAGTTAAACAAAATCACTTTGCTTGATGCAGAACCTATCCCAGACATTGAGGAACTTCTTTGTCAACTGTCAGAAGGAAAGTATTTTGTCAAAATAGACTTAACTAAACAGTATTGGCAAATTCCGATGGCTGAAGCAGACAAGGAAAAAACAGCTTTTCAGACACCTTTGGACTGTTTCAATGGACGGAAATGCCATTTGGATTACAAAACGCCCCAGCTTCTTTTGCCAGAATGATGCGCGCACTAAAACTTCATGAGTGTGGAGCAGTAAGTTTTTTTTGATGACATTTTGCTTGCTGCAAAGTCATGGAATGATCTTCTTGGTAACTCGAGAGCTGCTTTTTTTTGTAAACTCCGGAATTTTGGTCTGACGGCTAGACCATCCAAAATTCGTGCTGGATTCCAGACTCTTGAATTTTGGGGTCATGTCATTTCTGTTGGGAAAATGACACCAGAGGAAAAGAAAGTAGAAAAGATCTTGGCCTTGAAGAGATCCACTACAAAGAAACAGATAAGATCACTCCTTGGATTGTTGTCCTATAACAAGATATGTACCGCACTTGGCATTATTGGCAGCCCCTTTGAATGACTTAACAAAGGAACAAAAAACAAAAGCATCGTCTGGTCAGATGAGTGCCAGAAAGCTCTGGAATGTGTTCAAAACACCCTCAATTCATTCCCTGTGCTGCTTTTGCCCTCTCTTTCAGAGGATTTTGTTTTGAGAACTGATGCCAGCTCCAAAGGCATGGAGCTGTACTTTTGCAAGAAAAGAATGGATTGTTACACCCTGTGCAATATGCAAGTAAAAAGTTATCTAACACACAGGTCAAATACTCAACAATTAAGAGGGAGTTTCTTGCCATCGTTTGGGCTTGTGAGAAGTTTGCCAGATTCCCTACTGGAAGACAGTTTGGCTTAGAAACCGACCACAGGCCCTTGACGTTTTTGCAGTCGTCCAAGACCAAAAAATAGCAAGCTGTTAAGATGGGCTTTGTCACTGCAGGAGTTCAAGTTTGACATTGAGCCATTACCTGGAACTCAGAATGTCATGGCAGATTTTCTGTCCCGTGCGTGAGTGCACAGTATTCTGCATAAAAAAAGGAAAGACTGTTTCTGCTGTTTGTTTTCATTGTGGAAAGACTTTATTGACATTTTGGCAGTGGTATGTGTGCTACTGTTAATCTGAATTAATAAGTAGTTGTGACTGATCTTTTTCCAAAAGTGCACATGTATTTGCATTGGTGTCTCACAGTACAATGCTGCTTTGTGAATGTGTGCAGAATACTTCGTTTGATGTGTTTCAAGTGGTTTTTTTTCCACGTTGGTCCATTGTGAAGAATGGAAAAAAAAATGTTTAACTTTCGAGTGGACTGCGATATTGTATATTCTTGCTTGAAGAAAGATTTTTCACTTGGCAAATTTTTCTTATCAAGTGAGTTATGAGGAACTTCTCATTTTGTGAGAATTTGGGGACATATGTTTATGTGAGAACAGGCAAGAAAAAAAACAGTGTTTACATTTTGGTATATATAAACATAATTGGCATTTGGAATGATCAGTATCATTATATGTTCTTCGTGTTTGGGTGACTTGTGATTTGTGGTGGTGGAGTATGAATCTGTTTGTTTGTTTTTTTAAAAAAAAAGGAAAAAAACTGTTTTTGCTTTTTTTTTCTAACTAAGATTTCGGAATGTGATTTTGGATCTTTATGATATTCATAAAGGTTACTTCTATGCATTGATGGAAACTCTTGTGTGGTGAAAAATTGGTGATTGATGGCTGAAGTTGTATATTAACTAGATATGTATGTGTGT
This sequence comes from Conus ventricosus, assembly GCA_018398815.1. Taxonomy (NCBI): domain Eukaryota; kingdom Metazoa; phylum Mollusca; class Gastropoda; order Neogastropoda; family Conidae; genus Conus; species Conus ventricosus. Next base: position 94,378,271 of record CM031609.1, read on the forward strand.
TTCAAAATTTTTTTAATTCTTGGCGAAAATTTTGTTTTTTCACCCCGGGATGGGGGCGTCATGTAACGTAGCCTCACATGGCGACATGTGACGTTTCGTCGCGCACGTCCTTATTTGAAATAAAGCATTTCCCTAGGTAGGGAAGAGCAAAGGTAAAAGAAAGGACAATTTACATGGCCTGACCAGTGTGATCGGAGTCGCTGGTGGCTATAGACGTAGGGTGATTTATTGGTTGAATCGATCAGGAAAATGGACGGACGTTGTCCATTGGTCAAGTAACCAAGGGCTGGTAATGTGCAGAGTCAGATGAGTACTCACTGAATGTGTACTCAGGAAGAGCGCAGGAAGGGAAAATAAAGTATAGGAAGGAGATGGCTTGGGGACATTGACCAGACAGGTTGTTTGGAACTGCAGAACGAGATTCACCTGTAATCTACCATTACCAGCCCTTCCCGGTGCTGTGGCAGCACCAGTAACGGGATAGGCGACTGTGGCAGTCGCACAACGAGTATTTGGGCTCCAGTGCTGTGGCAGCACCTAATTGACTCCAGAGTTGGGGAACCTAGTAGAAGAGAACAACGACTGCGGCAGTCGTGAGAGAACTTAAAGCGTTTGTCATGTTGACCCACTATGATTTTTGATTGCCCCCCTGGGTCGGAACTCAGATATTTTCCCTGCATTTTAAGCCATCTTTGATTATTCTTTGAAAAATGTATAAATTGTTTCTCCAGTGAGGAGGAGAAACCGGTAAAAGATGTACTTGTGATTTACTACGTATAATGAGATGGAATTTGGTCCTAGCTAGTGGATCTGTGGAATGATTGTACCTCCACTGGAGAGGAGGAATAGAAAATAATTCTTAGAAAACAAACCTGTTGTGTATGCTGGTAAAGTTGATGATCGTTTAGTAAATTATTCCCCGGAGAGGAGGGGGAGAAGAAGAAATATTGTAGTGCGCCTTCTGGTTGTTTAGAGCGATTGCGTGTGCACGGAGTGAATGCTGAGCTGAGTGCGTGCATGCATTTGTGCTCAGTGTGACAGTCTGTCTCTCTCTCTCTCTCTCTCTCTCTCTCTCTCTCTCTCTCTCTCTCTCTCTCTCTCTCTCTCTCTCTCTCTCTCTCTCTTTCTCTCCATGTTGTCTTGTGGGGGTAATGTGTACTGTAACGTAGATTTGTTGTTCTAGGCACATACATTCTTCACTGAAAAGCGCCGATTTCTATGAATAAACAGCCGTCATTCATTCTCTCTCTCTCTCTCTCTCTCTCTCTCTCTCTCTCTCTCTCTCTCTCTCTCTCTCTCTCTCTCTCTCTCTCTCTCTCCACTTTAAAAAACTAACATAATGGTATTTAGAAAGGGTGGTCATCTCTCCCGTCATGAAAAATGGTT
>CM031609.1:94389656-94394230 GCA_018398815.1 Conus ventricosus
AAGCATACGATGAGGACAAAAAAGCAACAGGGATAAGCATGCGATGAGGATAAAATAGCAACAGGGATAAGCATGCGTTCTGGCCTCAATAGTAGAAAGATTGACTATTGTTAGGTGGATTTTTGTAAGCTTATCTTTTCTTTGTATACGGACTTAAACCAAGCAACATTTGAGAGATAAAACAAGGAATGAATCTGGCTTGTCTATGGCTGGGTCTTTCACACTATTTCTATCGTCAGGTCATTGTGGCCATTTAATGGCATTCATTAAGTTCGGCTACAGTGACTGTGAAATGTAGCAGTGTTAATCTGAGCTGCAACTAAGGTAGCTGGGGTGACTAATGGGGTTAGCCTGCTTGTCATATGGGCTGTCTGTGTGGGGAGGTCTTCCTCTTTGGTAGCCTGGTGGCAGGTGTTATAATGACCCACAGAGCCCAAATCTGACTGTTAGTTCTCCGAGCTCTGGCTCAGTGTTTCATGCTCTCTGGACCTTCATGAAAAGTGTTCACTCTCAGCCAGTATAATGAGACTTAGCATAAATTCTGCTCGGGTGATTTTTAATGTTTACGCTGTTATTTTTTACACAGACTGTGCGTAGATTTTTGAGCAACAAAGGCAAACAACCAAATCAAGTTACCAAACTGCAAGGAAGTGAATCTTCAACTCGCTATGTGATTAGATGGTTTGATTACCCTTTTGTGAGTTTAAACAAGCAGCTGTACTAGCAAGGATATAAAAACATAAATTCAGATAACCAAGCGAACGAATCAATTAATCACACCCGACAGATTTCACCAAATCATGTAAGTTATGATACATCTGCTGAGGTAACGTACATGAATACAAGGCAACATGTAGTTACACAAACTAGAAATGAATTACCATTCTTCTGGACAGAGTACAGTGAAATGTAAACCCAGATCTCCAAGGTGGCAGATTGATTATTTACCACCCTGGAAAACAATGAAATTAATTTTGTCAAAAGGTGCTTGAGTTTTTCCGGTCTGACAGCCTGTTGGCGAGTACTTGTTTTAGATTTAATTGACTACATGAAAATTGATGGGGAAACCATGAAATTACTTCCAAGGTTGAGGGGTTTTTGTTGTTGTTTTTTGTTTTTGTTGTTTTTTTCCCTCCGGCTGGTGGCCTGTTGGTGGATAATTGTTTGAGATCTATGGCCGTGAAGGTAAGTGTGGAAACAGGCAATTTTCCTGGTGGTTGTAACCTTGACAGGGTGTCATAAGATGGCGATGAGCCCTTTAGTTTCAGAGCGAGCATGAGAATCGACATGCCTCGAATTGGACAGCTGCAAGTTCCACAGATGCACACTTCCCTTGGCATGTGTCTGACTATTGCATCATCTAAAGGCTGAAGATGGAAAAAATCACACAGATCCAGGCTGGGAAGGGCACTGTCTTTTGCTCTTGGCGCGAGCAGAGTACTCTCTTTAGCGCAATTTATCTGTAGTGACTCAGGGTCGTTCATTAGTCAGAGCTTGCATCTGTTGAGTATTCCGTGCTGGAGGGATTGGATTCGTGAAACACGAGTGGTGTGTGTGTGTGTGTGTGTGTGTGTGTGTGTGTGTGTGTGTGTGTGTGTGTGTGTGTGGATGTGTGGATGTGTGTGTGTGTGTGTGTGTGTGTGTGTGTGTGTGTGTGTGTGTGTGGTGTGTGTGTGCGCGCGCGCGCGCGTGTGCAGGTGTGTGTGGATGTGTGTGTGTGTGCGCGCGCGCGTGTGCAGGTGTGTGTGGATGTGTGTGTGTGTGTGTGTGTGTGTGTGTGTGTGTGTGTGTGTGTGTGTGTGCGTGCGTGCGTGCGTGTGTGTGTGTGTGTGTGTGTGTGTGTGTGTGTGTGTGTGTGTGTGTGTGTGTGTGTGTGTGTGTGTGTGTGTGTGTGTGTGTGTGTGTGTGTGTGTGAGCGTGCGCGCGCGTCTGTGTGTGCATGTGCGTGTGCTTGTATATGTATGTATATAGAAATGCTGTGAAATGATATTATCAGTGGAAAATGGACAGAGTCATGAGGACGGCGTCATGAAAACCAAAGTAATAATTGGTTATCCAAAGACAGTACTGCAACCGAACAATCTTAATTGCACACACACACACACACACACACACACACACACACACACACACACACACACACACACACACACACACACACACACACACACACACACACACACACACACACACACACACACACACACACACAACACACTTGATAATAAATATGGTGATCATTGATATCTCTGTCAATATGGCAGACAGACAATCCTGTTTAAGTTAGTTTGTGAAACCAAGCAAACGACAGTGATACAAACATAACAAGTAATGTATGTCATATCTTTATGCTCTGCAGTCTTAAGCATATGGCTGAGTGAGCAATAAGTTAAACTGACATCAGAAATCTTGACAATGTCAGGGCTAAATAGTATTTTATGATTTATACGGAAAATATTATTAATTGGGGCCGGAATAGCTCAGTGGCAGAACGCTGGACTCGCAACATTGGTGATTCTGAGATGCGGGATCGAACCTCCGCCGGGCCGTTTCGGTACAGGGGGATTTTTCCCACGGAGTTAAACATTGGTTCTGACCCCATTTCCCATACAGTCCTTCAAATGGGACTATAAACTGAGGTTCCGTGTGTGAACACACGCATAACATCTTGCACACACGTAAAATCCCATCACCAACTTTCGGAAGAGAAGGCCAGTTTGGCCGTTGGTATGTATGACACGTTACACATAGCATGCACCCTGCGTGAGGAATGGAAAGAATACAGAAAATAAGGAAATTGATCGAACCATATTGAACAATATTGGTTGGATGACACGGGAAACGTCTGAATGAACCGCCTTCTGGCAGCTCTTCAGTCGGCACTACCCAGGTAGGCAGCCCGCTGTGTAAACGAGTGTGGATTGTAAAGTGCTTGGAGCTTGGTCTCTAGCTGAGGATGGGCGCTATATCAGTATTCATAATAATAAAAATAATAATGATAACATACTGAACATCACAAACGCGTAACAGAGGTACCAGCATCATTCTTTTGTAGCTGAATATTTAAATGATATGCAAAAAAGATACCTTCCACAAAAAATGTAACACATTGGAACAGACGATGAAAAGAGGTACAGATTATGATGATGATGATGATGATGATGATGATGATGATGATGATGATGATGTTTAATTGTCTCACAGACAGCTTTACACAACAAAATCGCAAAGCTCACATATAATGAATGTCTCACGGATGATGATTGTTCACAAATAGCTTTACGCAACGAATCGCAAAGCTCCTCTGTCTTTATTTGGCGGTTAAAACTTCATCTCTAAGCGCGAAAAGAAAAGGGAAATAAAAAAGAAAAAGGGGCAACAACTCTAGGATGACAATGCACTTTAAAGCACATGGTTCTACCCAAAATTGTCACACTTTGATATATACAACACGGAGAAAGTTCAGTTTTAAAGATCATACAAAGAATGGTAACACTTTAGTAATTTTCAAATAAAAGAATAATGTTTGGAGCTTCATTTCATAGAAAATTTATTTAGCCAATACTTTAATGAATCTTTCTTTAACATGAAAATATGATTGAGAATCAGTGCTTTCTGAACTTGTCACAGGGTATGATAGCCACATTCGACTTGTTGATCATAAGTTGAATCAGAATCGGTAGTAATGTGCTAGCCTGCGTAGGCCAGTTTGAAGAAAATGACACAAAGAAATGGGAGACAGGTATGCATGCAACTTGAATTTTTGGCATGTTCGTTGTCTTTATCTACCTGAGACCAGTTTGAAGAAAATGGGCACAAAGAAATGGGGAGACAGGTATGCAACTTAAATTTTTGGCATGTTCGTTGTCTTTATCTACCTGACTTTTCGCCCCAGATAGCTTAGACCAATATCATCTCAAAGCTCCTTTGACTTTATTTGCCTGAATTGCCTCACAGATAGCTTTACACAACAAAATCTTACAGCTCCTTTGTTTTTAATGCCCGGATTGCCTCACAGATAGCTTTACGCAACAAATCTCACAGCTCTTTTGTCTTTATTTGGCAGGTTTGTCTCACAAATTAAAAACATCATCTCTAAGCTCACCAAAAAAAAAGAGAAGCAAACACAGATAACAACTTAATAATGATGCACACTTTTCAATATAATGTTCCCAGCTTCCCCTGCTGTCTCATCCCTTTTTTTTTGAATCGACCTCCCAAATCCTAAGGCCTTTGTCACCGATCGGCGGTACTAATCGGCCGTCTATGTGTTTGGAGTAATGGTAATTCAGAATAGAGAGCGTGTTTCGCGTGTGCATATGTGTATATGTGTGTGTGCGAGTGTGCGTGTGTAAGATTTGGGGTTATGGTTAAGGTGGAAGATTAGGCTAGGTAGGGGGTTGGGGAAATAAGACATAAAATATTTTTAAATTCCAATCTTCACTTGTTGAAGGGATGGAAGCGGGAGGTTGGTTCATTCCGATTGTTACCCTTTGACTTTGTTTTACACCGAAAGGCGGGCAGATATCGGCTGTTGTTGTACTTTGGGTTTAACCCCAGAAAGGCGGGCAGGG
>CM031609.1:94400230-94407730 GCA_018398815.1 Conus ventricosus
TTAGTCAGAGCTTGCATCTGTTGAGTATTCCGTGCTGGAGGGATTGGATTCGTGAAACACGAGTGGTGTGTGTGTGTGTGTGTGTGTGTGTGTGTGTGTGTGTGTGTGTGTGTGTGTGTGTGTGGATGTGTGGATGTGTGTGTGTGTGTGTGTGTGTGTGTGTGTGTGTGTGTGTGTGTGTGTGTGTGTGTGTGTGTGCGCGCGCGCGCGCGTGTGCAGGTGTGTGTGGATGTGTGTGTGTGTGCGCGCGCGCGTGTGCAGGTGTGTGTGGATGTGTGTGTGTGTGTGTGTGTGTGTGTGTGTGTGTGTGTGTGTGTGTGTGCGTGCGTGCGTGCGTGTGTGTGTGTGTGTGTGTGTGTGTGTGTGTGTGTGTGTGTGTGTGTGTGTGTGTGTGTGTGTGTGTGTGTGTGTGTGTGTGTGTGTGTGTGTGTGAGCGTGCGCGCGCGTCTGTGTGTGCATGTGCGTGTGCTTGTATATGTATGTATATAGAAATGCTGTGAAATGATATTATCAGTGGAAAATGGACAGAGTCATGAGGACGGCGTCATGAAAACCAAAGTAATAATTGGTTATCCAAAGACAGTACTGCAACCGAACAATCTTAATTGCACACACACACACACACACACACACACACACACACACACACACACACACACACACACACACACACACACACACACACACACACACACACACACACACACACACACACACACACACACACACACACACACACTTGATAATAAATATGGTGATCATTGATATCTCTGTCAATATGGCAGACAGACAATCCTGTTTAAGTTAGTTTGTGAAACCAAGCAAACGACAGTGATACAAACATAACAAGAAATGTATGTCATATCTTTATGCTCTGCAGTCTTAAGCATATGGCTGAGTGAGCAAAGAATGTTAAAATGACATCAGAAATCTTGACAATGTCAGGGTTAAAATAGTATTTTATGATTTATACGGAAAATATTATTAATTGGGGCCGGAATAGCTCAGTGGCAGAACGCTGGCCTCGCAACATTGGTGATTCTGAGATGCGGGATCGAACCTCCCCCGGGCCTTTTTCGGTACAGGGGGTTTTTTTTCCCACGGAGTTAAACATTGGTTCTGACCCATTTCCCTACAGTCCTTCAATGGGACTATAAACTAGGGTTCCCGTGTGTGAACACACGCATAACATCTTGCACACACGTAAAATCCCATCACCAACTTTCGGAAGAGAAGGCCATTTTGGCCCGTTGGTATGTATGACACGTTACACATAGCATGCACCCTGCGTGGGAATGGAAAGAATACAGAAAATAAGGGAAAATTTGTTTCGAACCATATTGAACAATATTGGTTGGATGACACGGGAAAGTCTGAATGAACCGCCTTCTGGCAGCTCTTCAGTCGGCACTACCCAGGTAGGCAGCCCGCGGGTGTAAACGAGTGTGGATTGTAAAGTGCTTGGAGATGGTCTCTAGCTGAGGAGGGGCGCTATATCAGTATTCATAATAATAAAAATAATAATGATAACATACGAACATCACAAACGCGTAACAGAGGTACAGCATCATTTCTTTTGTAGTGAATTATTTAAATGATATGCAAAAAGGGATACCTTCCACAAAAAAATGTAAACATTGGAACAGCGATGAAAAGAGGTACGATTTGATGTGATGTGATGATGATGATGATGATGATGATGATGTGATGATGAAATTGTCTCACAGACAGCTTTACACAACAAAATCGCAAAAAGCTCACATATAATGAATGTCTCACGGATGATGATTGTTTCACAAATAGCTTTACGCCAAACGAAATCGCAAAGCTCCTCTGTCTTTATTTGGCCGGTTAAAACTTCATCTCTAAGCGCGAAAAGAAAAGGGAAATAAAAAGAAAAAGGGGCAACAACTCAGGATGACAATGCACTTTAAAGCACAGGGTTCTACCCAAAATTGTCACACTTTGATATATACAAACACGGGGAAAAGTTCAGTTTAAAGTCATACAAAGAATGGTAACACTTTAGTAATTTTAAAAAATAAAAGAAATAATGTTTGGAGCTTCATTTCATAGAAAATTTATTTAGCCAATACTTTAATAAATCTTTCTTTAACATGAAATATGATTGAGAACCCGTGCTTTCTGAACTTGTCACGGGTATGATAGCCACATTCGACTTGTTGATCATAAGTTGAATCAGAATCGGTAGTAATGTGCTAGCCTGCGTTAGGCCAGTTTGAAGAAAATGACACAAAGAATGGGAGACAGGTATGCATGCAACTTGAATTTTTGGCATGTTCGTTGTCTTTTTCACCTGAGCCCAGTTTGAAGAAAATGACAAAAAGAATGGGAGACAGGTATGCAATTTAAAATTTTTTGGGCATGGTTCGTTGTTTTTAATCTACCTGACTTTTCGCACAGATAGCTTAGACCAATATCATCTCAAAGCTCCTTGATTTATTTGCCTGAATTGCCTCACAGATAGCTTTACACAACAAAATCTTACAGCTCCTTTGTTTTTAATCCCCGGATTGCCTCACAGATAGCTTTACGCAACAAATCTCCCCGCTCTTTTGTCTTTATTTGGCAGGTTTGTCTCACAAATTAAAACATCATCTCTAAGCTCACCAAAAAAAAAGAGAAGCAAACACAGAAAACAACTTAATAATGATGCACACTTTTCAAATAATGTTCCAGCTTCCCCTGCTGTCTCATCCCTTTTTTTTTTTTGAACGACCTCCCCAAATCCTAAGGCCTTTGTCACCGATCGGCGGTACTAAATCGGCCGTCTATGTTTTTGGAGTAATGGTAATTCAGAAATAGAGAGCGTGTGCGGTGTGCTATGTGTATATGTGTGTGTGCGAGTGTGCGTGTGTAAGTTTTGGGGGTTATGGTTAAGGTGGAAGATTAGGCTAGGTAGGGGGTTGGGGAAATAAGACATAAAATTTTTTTTAAATTCCAATCTTCACTTGTTAAAGGGGATGGAAGCGGGAGGTTGGTTCCATTCCGATTGTTACCCTTTTGTTACTTTGGTTCTACACCAGAGAAGGCGGGGCAGGTATCGGCTGTTGTTGTATTGTCAAGTCTGTGAGTTGTTGTGGTAAATTGTCGTGTCTTTTGCACGAGCAAAAACTGTCCGTTGGTCGGGGTGTCACCCTCTGCGGAGGGATACGCTGTCTGACCAATCGTTGTTTTGTGTTGTGGAGTAGAGTTTCGCTTGGTTCCGACCAGGTCGGAATGCGTTGGGGTAGCTTCACTTCGGTCCTGGTGTTCGTCGGAGTGGACGCGCCTTGTAGTTGCGGCGGCAGCCCCTTTTAGTCGGGCTGAGTGACTTCGAGTCATAGTCAGTGCCAGGTCCTCGTCGGGTCTGGTGTGCCCTTGGCCTGTGCCGGGTTCTGTGTCGTCTCTGTTGGGCAGCCACTTCAGCCAGTTGCAGAACTGGTGTGGTTAAAACGTCTGTTTGTGCAGGTTGGTGATTTGTTGGGTTTCATGGTGGTTTTGTTCGTCATGTTTGTTTTGTATTATGGCGAGTTGTACTGTGTTGTCATGTTATGTTTAGTTGTATTGGGTTGTTGCGTATACTGGTTATTGGTATGATGTCGTCTTGGTTCTGTGATTGAAACTTGTCAGCGGTTTGTGTTCCCTCTTTTCTGTTATTCTGTAAGTAGTGTACTAGTGGTTCCTGAGTTTGATTGTCATGTGACAGTTTTGGCAAGACAATGTGGGTTCGATATAATAACCGTGGATGGACGGTGGTTTTAGATATTGGTTGTGATTATTTATGTTAATTTCAGGGGGGTCAGTAAAGGAAGTAATACGAGGTTGCATTTTTTTTGAGGATCATAGTATGAGTCAGGTGCAGATGTGTCTGCGTGAATGTTAAGGGATTGTGCTCAATTTCAGTTGTAAATTGTAGTAGTTCGTTGAAATTTAGTAACGATTTCGGAGTTGACCTGCCACAGCATTGGAATTGGTTAACTGTGTAGTGGGGCCCAAAGGGTAATTTGGGGAGTCGAATGGTTTATACTGGAGTACGGTCGTGACTATTCAATTCATATTGGTGTCTTTTCATTTCGTTACGAGTCATGGTTCTCGACGCGGGTTTTCGTGCGCGTGCGACTGTATCTGTGACGTACGCGTTTGGTACAGGACAGTGAGTCCATATGGTTAGAAGTTTGTTTTTTTTTAAAGTAAATGACAGTCGTCACACATGCAGGGATGTATGTGTTTGTGACAGAATAGGGTTGGGAAAAGATATCTTAGGTTGCAGGGAGACAGTCCCATGATGAATTTTAGTAGTTCGGAAAGAAGGGTATGGTAAAGTTTAAGGCGGGTAGCTCAGCAGTTGATGACATTTAAAAAAGGAGGATGTGCAGCATGGAAAAATTATATGAAGTATGGTTGTGTGGGCATAACAAGGATTAACCACTGGATTGTCTGACAATAGATGACATGAGAGTGGGGGCTGGATGGAAATTTTGATGAACAAATCATGTTTTTTATATATGATTATAATTGACAGTGCAAAGAGGGATGAGAATATGAAAGATTGTGACGGCGGCCGATTCTTTTGTATGATATGCTAGAACTGTGAACCGTTAGAAATTAAAAAGTTCTTTTTGTTCTTTTGTTGTTTTTTTGAGATGTGGATTACTACGGGTTACTATGTGGAAACTTTCCTTGGAGATTGCCCATTTCCTAATTTTTGTTTAGTATTCTAAGGGGGCCCCTGGAGTTTCCCTATTGGATTGCTTTTTGATTGGGATTATTTTCTTTCCCAGAATTGTGTGCGAGTCATATTTCATATGTAATAGCGTAGATTGGCTCAGAGAGAATATTGTTTACTGCTGTTGTAAGGTTGGCAGGGAATGGAGCGGATAACCCAAAGTAACGGGTTTTTGGGGGGGTGTATTCGAAATTCAAGTGGTCACTCTCCTTCCCGAGTGGGAGGTAGGCAAGGGAGATGGAGAGTAAAAGCTTTAAACCCGGTAGCTTATGGGCTTTGATGATCGGGTAGTAGCAACATTACAGTGGTGGCCTACAGTGTTGTCAGCAGGTATCCTGTTCCGTCCTGAGGCTGGGGCCTGACCACTGCGGTCTACTGCCGCGTGCCTGCAGGTGAGCGGCGGTTTCCCGTGCCTGCTGCTTTTCCCGGGAGGGGGAGACCATCCAGGCCGTCTGCCGTCTGTGGAGGGAGCTCTCCTCCTGCTACCGGGGCCCTCTGGGAGCTCTCCCCTCCCGTTGCTCTTCCCTTTTTCGGGAATCCTTTGAGCCCGGACTCGTCGAGAGGCACCGCAACCAGACCTTCTCTCCCCTCAGTGTCCGGCGGGGCCTTCAGAGGAGGGGGGCGTCCTTCGAGCCCCCGGGCTCGTCGAGAGGGCACTGCACCAGGGGCCCTTTCCCCCAACCGTGGTGTCCGGCGGGGCCTTCAGAGGTGTTGTGCCAGCGGGGGGAGGAGTCAGACTGAGGGGCCTTCAGAGGTGTTGTGCCAGCGCGGGGAGTCAGACTGAGGAGCCACGGTCGCCGCGGGTGCAGAGTCTTCGGGGAGTCGGACTGTGGGAGGCCCCGGTCAGCACCGGAGTGCAGTTTGTCCAGGGAGGCGTCAGCCTGTGAGGGGCCCAGTACAGCGCCCAGGACTGGACTCTCCGGGCCGGGAGGGTTGTTTCCCATGGGTGTGGTTTAAAAAGGGTGTAGCGTTAGGGAGTAGGTTAAGGGTGTTAGCTACTGCCCCCTTTTGGGACGTAGTTTGGGCCCGCACAGTGTAGGGTACTTGTCGTTGCCTCCCTTAGGGACGCAGCGACCAGTTCGGTAGGGTCCGGGTAAAAGAGAAGGGTGGGTCCTGGGGAGAGGTGTGGGTGGTAGTAGTTTAGAGAATAGAGTCCCTTGTGTTGTCCTTGTCCCTAGTAGTTAGTCACCACGTGTGCGGGCTATCTCTGCGTCCCTAGGTCGCAGTGATATACCGCAACTGGTGCTTTAGCATGGGTTAGGGGTCTCAGGTCGTAGCAGGTAGTGTGGGTCAGGAAGAAGTGAGATAATGGTGTATGGGCGTGGATGGACGTGAGTGGTGGCGCCATAGTGTGTGTGTGAAATAAAGGGAAATGCGCATGATTGTAAAGCTGTGTTATTGTGCTGTATTGTCTGCTCTAGTGTGTAATAGGTTGTGGGAAAGGGTGGTAGGCCTCCGGCTTAGCGACCGTGACAGCCTTCATACAGTACCCAGGGGATGAATGGCTGTTGGGTTAAACAGTCTCGAACCGTATGCAGTCTGGCCCTAGGGCGGGCACCAGGCTGACGGACTTCCCATGTGCAGGTGTTCCTACATGTATTGGACCATCCATTGCCCTTCCCTGGGTACGAGGCTCTGTCAGGGCGACCGCTGTTACCTCAACACTAAGAATCCTTCTTATGGGTTCTCAAAGTACTTTGTCTTGCTTGCACCTTAGGGATTTCGGGGGCAGGCTTTTTGGGGCTTAAACTGGATCCCCTCAAATAATAGTCGGCGTAGCAAAAGAGGTGGGAGAAGAAGAAAGGTTGGTAGGAACACAACAAAAGCTGAAAGACTACCCAAGAAAATATTTCAGGACTTGTACTTGGAATTGCTGCAGAAAGAGGACTCAACAATTGAAAAACTAGCATGTCATTAGATGTTCGGTGTCTACGAAAAACTAGAAGTGCCGCCACCAGACCCTAAAAAAATTGGATGACTTTATAATCATTCAAAGCATAATGAACGAGGACTAGCTATGATAAAAACAAACTTGAAAAACAAACTGTTGGATAGACTTGGAAAGACGGTGTAACAGCACATGTGAACTAATGGATGTGAAGCTCAAAAGACCGGATAATAATCAGAAAAGCCTTTTCTCATCAGTACATCCACATCAAAAACGGATTGGACCTTTCTGGTGGAAATAAAACATGAATTTAGAGACCCTGGTTTACCATGTGGGGATCATAATGTACACTCATAATAGTGGGATCAATATGGTACCAGTCCTCAAAGAATTGCACTGGAAGTGATGTTGGATGAAAGCCTTCTAAATGCACTGACATCATCATCCCCAACACATAGAGGGAGCAGGATGACACTGACAGTGTCATTGACTTTGCACTCTGTGGACCAAAATTCACAGCAGGCTTGAGCGCAGAAGAACTTCTTCATCATGGAAATTACCGTTTCCCTGTTGTATTCAGTTTACAGAAACTATCAAAAATTACACAAACGAAACAAAAGGACCCTTTTCAATAAATCAACAATGAAGGGGATATCATAGGAACGTTAATGGTAGAAGATGCAAAAGAAACTATGTTACTACCAAAACAAATCGTTCAACCCCTTTGGTGGAATATATAAACGGAAACAGCCTGGAAAAAGAAAGGCTAGGCTGTAATAATTGGGCACAGAGAAAGAAGAAAACCTTGTCCTGATCTAGCTAGTAAAACAGACATGAATCGGAAAACTGAACAATTCGAAAGAGTAGCTGAAGAAGCACAAGA
>CM031609.1:94412730-94460230 GCA_018398815.1 Conus ventricosus
GATTGGTTGGAGCTCTTGCGAGCAACAAGGTCTGGAAGAAATCATCCGTTTCCTTCTCTAAAAAAGGGGGTAGGGGTGAAAAACATGCTATTACTCATAGTATAATGCCTTAAAAATCAAATACAAGTTGTTTTTAAATGCGCGGATGCTTGCTCTACATGGGCATACCAAATTGGACGTGTTTGACGTGTTCCTCAGGAGTTGGCTGGTCACAGAGGATATCAACAAGTTCACATGGAAGTATATCCTCCTGACACCAGTCGATCTCCACACCACTGTTGTCTTCCAGCCTCTGCCTGACGGCCCATCAATGGCTGGTTGAGCACAATGGGCGTGCTTCCAAACCTCCACGTTAGAACAGAAGATAAAAGGGTAAAGATTATCAAATCTCATAGCCGTTTTATGGCCTTGGCAATGACTAACTTAGGCTTCGGTCTCAGGACTCAATCCCATTTATGTTCAAAATGTCACATTCAGGGCTATTGTGTTACCCTTGGCCAGGTCAAAAAGCATTTGTTTAAACTATAGTTATCAACAACAACACTACTGTAGGTCTCCGTCGGTTGTAGCTGACCATGCATAGAGTATATCCAACCTAAGATATAGCTATCTGACTTGGCTGTCTGCTCAGCCCAAACAGTGTCACCTGTGGCTGTAGAGTTTGATGAGAGAGCGAGTCTCTGTCACCGCGATCACATCTGCATGTTGATAATGGTTTGTTTCCTGCCATCCACTTTCTGCATGTTTGCTTTTCTGCTGCAGCAGCTGTCAGCTTATCTTCACTGATCTGCACAACAGCATGAGGTCTGGAGGAATGACAGCATTCCTTCAGACCTCATCAAACACTGCAAGACTATCATGCAACAACAATAACTATCATGTTAAAACAGTAAGATATAATGCCTGGTAGTTGACTCGCTCTGTGTGCATCCGCAGGGAAGACTGACAGGGAGGTAGGAGGCTCAGGTCTGTTCCATTGTAGCTGGCCAAAACGGTATGTCCCCGACTGGTGTCAAACGTTTCTCTGAGAAGGTCAAAGCGGACCTGGTTGATGTTTCTGCTTTTGGGTCTGCCATACAGACAACAGACACAGTGTTCAAGGTTGTTCACTGAATCAGAAGACAGTTCTGGGCTTCCCAGTGCTCGGAAGGCATCAGGAAGGAACGGCTCTTTGTGAACGCATTGAACGCCCTGACCTTCCCTTTGCTCACAAAAGAACTGGTGGAGTCACAGCCAGAAAAAGCATGCAGGCCAAGGAGTGTTTCACAGTATTCCCGTCCATACTTGGCAACAAGGTCTGTGGTGGAAAGCAGCCTCCTGTAGTTTCTCAGTGCCAGTGTCCAAGTATACCGTTGTATGGAGCTGGGAACTGAAGTGTAGTAAGAGTAGACACACATCAGTGTCTGAAGAGCGCACAATTATGCCCTCAGAGTCAGAAGCATTCTTGTTCTGGTGAAAACGGTGAAGAATGATCCTCGTGACCGCTTCTTCCTGAGTGGAAAACAGCTCTTGAACTGGTGAGGCTTCCACGGTCTTGCCATCCGTGGAGGAGAGTTTGAAGCAATCGGGCCCACATGTCACAAACAGCTCTCTGTTCTCTGGAGTGTGGCAGCATGGGAATAATTTCTCCATTCAGAGAGCAGGAATTTGGATGAGCTGGTTCTGGTTGTCACCATTTTTCATAAACCCTTTCCAGTCTCTGGGAACCTTAGTGTTGGGACCCTTCAGAAGGAATGCTTCACCTTCTCCCCAACGAGACCGTTCCATTGATTTGATGGAGTTGTGATTGTACATATCTGCCACATAATCAATCCTGTCTGTGGATGGCAGATTTTTCAGGATTCTGTCTGTCAGGTCTCCAAATGTTGGGGGAAGAGAGGTAAGTGACTGCAGATGGAACATTGCGTCAATTATGTGATGGCATTTCCCCGATCTGGTTGCTCCTTCAACTCTGTCTCCTCCAAGAGATGCACAAGCTTTGCCTTCTCTGTCTTTGCAGACAAACCATCATGAGTTGCTAGGGCCCAAAGCACCGGACTCAAAGGGTAGCTCATGACAAACTGATGTTGTTTTCCTGCCAGATCATGAGTTGTCCGAATATGTCTCTCTGCGCTGCCACTTGTACCAGTTTGTTCGAAGATGATGGCAGTCTTTGTCTTCTGCAGTTTTGCAAATGATGTCTTCAGCTCCACCTTTTTCAAAGGAGCATGGGAAATTCAGAGTTTTCTCAACCAGTCGCTCTATCACGAATTGGTGAAAGGCTTCCTTTCCTCGTGCATCTGCTGATAGAAGTTTTTCTTGTATCTTGAGTAGTTCTAGTGATCCATCACAAAGAGCAGAGGGCACATTTTCGCTATGCATGACAAGTGCAAGTCCAAGTCATTTTCTTTTATAGCCCGGAGGAGATGCAGAATCAGCCACACTCTCTCAGCATAATGCAACCAGAACTGTGCCATCTTTCCCTTTCTTCCCCGTGATAGCGTCCTTCATGAAGTTGGAGTACGGTCTGAAGAGGAGAACAACAGATGGCTTCTCAAGAGTGTCTTGAAGCTGATGTCTGTTTGTGCACCCTGGCAGATCTTCAGACAGCTGGTTCAGAAGATCTGAAGCTTCTGTTGATTCCTTCAAGAATGTCTGAAGAAGCAACCACTCAAGAGCCTCCAGAACAACCTTGTGGACTCTCATGGCACGATTGTAGTGCTTTCCTGCCAAGACAGCATCAATCGACCCACTTGAGCGGACTCCTGACTGCACAATGATCTCTCCAAGACCAGATCCCCACATGAGTTTTTCAAGTGCTGCCATGTATAAACACAGAAAATGGAATATGCCAAGGCGAGCAACAACGTCCTTGAACCGGTCATTCTGCCAAACAGTCATGTATGCCTTTCTTGCAACAGCCAGGTCACAGGTGAACAGAGTGTTTCTGGCCCACTTCCCTTGTTGAAGCATCAACAGAAACTTGGAGGATATGTTGAACAGTAGTGTTCTCAGTGACGGGATGTAGAACTGGCTGCATGTAGTCAACCGTTGACTGGCCATTCACCATACCCAGGTTCCTCCCAGTGAGTGATACCCAGCCTGCCCAGATTCTGGTTTTCTGATTTTGATCTGGTTTAAGTGTGAAAAATACTTTTACACTCATTGCCTATAACTCTCGTGCTACGACCACTACTACTACTACTGCTTCTGCTGCTGTTGTTGTTGCTGCTGCTGCTACTACTGCTACTACTACTACTACTACTACTACTACTACTACTACTACTACTACTACTACTACTACTACTACTACTACTACTACTACTACTACTACTGCATGTGTTTTAATGTTAGACACATTTCAGACTGCTGACGGTGATGATCATACTGGAGAATGGCAGAAAGCCAATCTTAAATAAATGTTAGAGAACCGCCAAGAGAAACGTGGACAAAAGAGTCACAAGACAAAACATGACGCGTTTCGACCTCCTAGGTCTTCTTCAGGCAAGACACAAACAAATAGGACAATGAAAATGAACGAGTTTGTCCCTTATCTTTGATCTCTTCAGCGCAAGGTAGGCGTTGAATGAAAACGAGGCCTCGTTCATTTTCATTGTCCTATTTGTTTGAGTCTTGCATGAAAAAGACTTAAGAGGTCGAAACACGTCGTGTTTTGTCTTGTGACTCGTTTGTCCACGTTTCTCTTGGCGGTTCGCTAACATTTATTTAAGATTTGTTTAGATTTCCGCCTGCAGTCGTCTCATTTTGCAACTAGGCAGTAAGCCAGTTTGTTTTACGGTTTTTTTTAATACCGGAAGTTGGCGCCAAATACTGTCAAATGGGCATTGTTTCTGCAAAAAGATGACTATCCGTAAATAGAACAATCATCTTTCTACCAGGAACTGCAAACCATTTGACGATAAGTGGATTAGTTCCATGTCGACAGGTCTTTAAGTATACCCTCTAATCGCAAATATAGAGCCCAAAGAAGGAAAATTCGCTAATTTGCTCTTGATTTTTCCAAGTTTAGAAAATATTTTGTATTCTTTTCTCCCTCTTCAATCCATTTCATTCTAGATCTTACCTGTGCTGCACGTGCTTTATAAGTTTCCAAGATAATAGAAGAACTTCGTGATGAAAATGGTAGATCAGTTACACAACAGTCAGAAATAATGAAAATGCAGCGAGACTATTATTCGAAGTTGTACAAAAAAAAAGGTAAGAGCAGGAAACATGGAACAAATGGTAGATAACTTTATATCTGATACTTCAGTGCCACAGCTTTCTGACTCTCAGAAGGATAGTTGTGAAGGCAACTTAACAGAGAATGAATTGCTGACAGCTCTTAAAGCCTCAAAAATGGTTCTTCACCAGGAAGTGATGGGCTTACAACAGAATTTTTGAAAGTATTTTGGTGTCATATAAAAAGTTTGTTAACATCATCACTTAACTCTGCATTTGAAAAAGGGACACTTTCTCCTTCTCAGAGAAAAGCAGTCATTACGTTAATTCACAAAGGCAAAGATCTACCTAGAAATGTTTTAAAAAACTGGAGACCAATTTCGTTAACGAATAGCGATTATAAGCTTTTGTCTAAATGTTTGGCAAATCGTTTATGTCAAGTAATTAGAAATTTAGTAAGTGAAGATCAGGTTGGGTATATAAAGGGACGTCGAGTAGCGACGCTATTGAGACTAATTGATGATATTATTGATCATCTAAATGTAGAAAATATTCCTGGTTTGCTTTTAAGTATTGATTATACACAAGCTTTTGATAGTATATCAAAAGACTTCATGTTAACAGCTCTCAAAAAGTATGGGTTTGGGGAAGAATTCATTAGATGGTTTCAAGTATTAATCGCTGATACTCGTAGTTGTGTTTTGTATAGTGGCTGGACATCAGAGTATTTTGCGGTTGAAACAGGAATCCGACAAGGATGTCCTTTTTCTCCCTTAGTATTTGTGTTGGCTATAGAATTGCTAGCAATAAAGATAAAAGACTGTAGAAACATTAGAGGAATTGATTTAGGGGGTTCAAGAGATACGCTTCTTAATGTAAGCAAAATTGCGCTTTATGCAGATGATGTTACTATATTTTTGACAGATCAGCATGACATGATGCAGGCATTAGATATACTCAATGATTTTTCTTTGTTTTCTGGTTTGGTTATAAATAGAAATAAATCAGCAGCTATGTGGCTAGGTAGTAGAAAACATAGTGCAGACAGCTTTTGTGGCTTTACGTGGAAAAATAAACTAAAGATTCTGGGTATTTATTATGAGAATGATAAATCGGCATCTTTAGTTGAGGATAATTGGTTGCAAAGAATAGAAATTATTCAGAGAATTATTCACTCCTGGGAAAAAAGAGATCTTAGTGTAATGGGTAAAATACATATTATTAAAACATTCTTTATTTCACAAATGGTCTATGTTATGCAAACATTTGTGATTCCGGACAAGATCTTATCAGATATAAATCGCATGCTTTTTAGATTTCTCTGGCGTAAAAAACATTGTAATCGAAAGGCATTTGAAAAAGTTAAAAGAAGCATAATGTGCAGTGAATATGAAAAAGGAGGATTGAAAATGATAAATTTAAGACAGATGCAATCTGCTTTTCTCCTGTCATGGGTTGTAAAAATTTGTAAGGCCACAAACAATGAAAGATGGACTATAATTCCGAGAAAAATATTTCTACCCTTTGGTGAGAATGTCATGTGTTTTTATGCAAATACTAAAAGCGCACTTTTCAAAGGTTTAGACAAGATACATTCACACTTTTGGAAAATTACTCTGAAAACATGGCTAGATCTTATAAACATAAAGATGTCTCACCCTTTCCCTCTTTACTGTGGAATAACCAATACATAAAATATCGAGGAAATGTCCTTTTCTTCCCTGACTGGATAAAGGGCAAAATACTAAATGTTAGTGACATGTATGGTCCAAATGGGATGCTTTCATACCAGGACGTGGTTAACAAGACAGGAGCCTCCCCTGCAAGGATCTTAGAGTATAATGTAGTGTCAGCGGCCATACATACTTTTAATACTAGGGTTAGTGAACAAGATAGATATGATATAGATTTTTCAGAACCACCTCTTTTTTGTAACAAAAAGCATATATCTTGCAAGGATTCCGTGCAACTTTGTGTTTCCTAAGTTATACAGAACCATGTGCAGCCCGTTTTTGGTCTAATAAATATGGACTGGAGTTAAATGAAAATGTATGGAAGATACCCCGCTTGTGCACAAAAGAAACCAGACTGAGAGTTTTACAATGGAAAATTTTACAAAATATATACCCGACTAACATAATGCTATGCAAAATGAAAGTCAGGGATAATCGAAACTGTTCATATTGCAACGATGAAATTGATTACATTGAACATTTCTTTTTCCACTGTCATAAGGTTAATTCGTTTTGGAAATTTATCAGTCAATACATATTAGCTGTATACAACACAAGAATTGTGTTTTCTGAAGAAACTGTGCTATTTGGAATTCTTAGACAAGAAAATATTGACAAACATATACTACTGAAAATAAACCATGTTGTGATTATTGCAAAGATGTGTATAAGTATTTATAAAAAAACGGAATCAAAGCTGCCAATTTCAGTCATATTCGAAAATCAGATGCGTCTGAGGAAAATATAAAGAGATCTCATACATTCATTCACTCTTACACACGCACGCACGCACGCACACACACGTGCACACGCACGCTCGTGCACACACACGCGCACACACACGCACGCACACACAAGCACACGCGCGCGCGCGCACAGAGAGGGGGGGGAGGAAGGGGGAGATGCGGAGAGAGGGAGAGAGAGAGAGAGAGAGAGAGAGAGAGAGAGAGAGAGAGAGAGAGAGAGAGAGAGAGAGAGAGAGAGAGAGAGAGAGAGAGAGAGAGAGATACACATAGTTACAGATACATACACGTGTTTGTGCATTTTGAGTGTGTGGCGGGTGTGTGTGTGTGTGTGTAAAACAAAATGAAAAACTAAAAATAATTAAGTCCTCTGTTTCGTTTATGTTGGTTCCGTTTCCGTATAATGTAACACATTATCAGAGTGAGTGTGCCAGTACACCACACATTAGTACATTAACAAACCCAGACACTTTGTATCAATTGCCAAAACACTAAAATCAGCAAAAATATGTCCATTTGTAAGAGAACATACAGACTATGCATGGTGTGTAAGAGATTGGTTGTGAAAGAAAAGAAGAAGAAGAAAAAAAAAGAGAGAAAAACAAAAAAAAAAAAACAAAAAAAACGTAGTAGTGGAAATTGGTTTTTTTTTTCTTTTTCGTTTTTTTGTTTTTTTTGGCAGATGAAGAGGACAGTGTGAAGCACCAAAAAATGAAGAGGTGGATTTTGGCCTTAGGGAAAAAAAAAAGAAAAAAAAAAAGAAGAAAAATCACCACCTTAGGTGCTCCATTGATCCGAGAACTGATGCCACAAGGAGAAAAAAAAAAAAAAAAAAAAAAAAAAGGAAAATTCGCTAATGAGCATAGTTACATCTCCCAAGAGCTCCAATAAATCAATTGTTGACATATGCATATCAGTTTATGTTGTGAAAAGACACAAAAAAAATCAAAGTGGCAAATCCCCCCCCCTCCCCCTCCGGGTCACATTTCCATTCTGCCACCTGAAGCACACTAATAATAATAAAAATTATATTATAATAATAATGATAATGAAAACAATAATGGTGATAATAATAATACTAAAGATAATGGCGATGATGATGATGATGATGATGATGATGATGATGATGATGATGATGATGATGATGATGATAAAAATAATAATTAATAATTGTAATAATAATGATGATGATAAGAGAGAGAGAGAGAGAGAGAAAGAGAGAGAGAGAGAGAGAGAGAGAGAGAGAGAGAGAGAAGAGAGAGAGAGAGAGAGAGAGAGAGAGAGAGAGAGAGAGAGAGAGAGAGAGCAATAATTCAGAGCGAACCCCAGCATCTTTTCAGAGAATGATTTAGTGTTTGCTACAAAAGGCTTGCTAGAATAACACGAACAAAAATCAGCATCGGACATTAGACTGGCTCCTCTAGATTTGCAAATCCATCTCTATTTTTTATTTCTCTCCCCTTCACCCTCAGTTGAGTATAGTTCATGATGGAGATCAATTTCTTTTTTTTTAATAATCTGTAATGCATGCCTTCTTTCCTGATTAAAAAGCAGGAGTTTGGTTTTCTTCTCTTTCTTTTTCTCTGTTTCATCATCTTTACTTTTTTCTCTCAGCCTTGTCCTGTTTTTATCCAAAGTGCTTTCTTTGTTCTTTATAATCTTTAAGGATTGAAGACATTCTTTCATATGTTTATGTATCTATTTATTTATTCATATAATGTTCATAAATTTATGAATTTATTCTTTATTCATTGATTTATTTTTTTATTTCTTCATTTGTTTTGGCCTTTGAAGAATGACTTAAAAAACTTGCACATTTCCAGCGGTCCATGAATGTTAGTGAACAACATGAACACAGTCATCATGAACACCTATCTGGCGATCAATGTGTTTTGCAATGTCTTTGCTATTGCAGTAAGTGATAGTGTTCACATAACAAACGTGTTCAAGGTTAAAACCCAAACTACGATGATATATTCTCTCCATGAAAACATCGAAAAGCCACAGAATAAAATAGAGACAAAACACATCGAATATAGTTTGAATCCTGTGACAACTCTGAGTACAAACATCAAAGTTTCGACCCGACAAAACACGACAGACAAACCTGATAACAATCATACCAAGCCAGACAACATGTCAATCAGAATATCTGGTTTAGCTGTATCTTTAGAAAACACAGTAGTGACAGAATTTACTTTCAATGGCTCAACATGTTATTTCCTTGCTCAGTTCCATTTCTCTGGTGGAGATCTGATGGAAAAGGACTGGTGGTGTCAATTTATAGTTCACGTACAACCTGATCAAGTTGCGCGTTTTCAAATAAACGAATGCACACGAACAAGCAACATAGGCTTGAAATATTCAGAGTATTTCAGCGTCATCAAAAGAAATGGAGTTTTCATAAAATGCTTACATTCCAAGTATGACAGACACTGTCTTGGTCAGGGTATATGAGAATCCCGTCCCTTATAGTCTGCGTCATAATGCGAAATACTGGAGAAATACCTCTGTGTCTCTGTCTTTTTCTGGAGATAACCGGTCTGAGAGACAGCATGTTGATCTGCAACGTATTGATCTGTCATCTTCTGCTGGTGAGTAATTATAGATAATTGCTCTCTCTCTCTCTCTCTCTCTCTCTCTCTCTCTCTCTCTCTCTCTCTCTCTCTCTCACACACACACACACACACACACACACACACACACACACACACACACACACATACACTTGGGAGAATTGGATAGCAGAAGGTTTTCAGAGAAGAAACCCTCTCAGACAAGTGTTTTGGCCCTGAATTCTTTACATTCTAAGTTCATGACTCCCAGATGCCCTACTGCCACTTTTCTTTTTAGCGCTCCGAACCCGCAAGTTTTGAGTGAGTGGGTGTCTCAAGGCTTGCCTTTTTAGATGGATGTCTTTTCCCACTGCTAACAGGACAGCTGTTCTAAGTTGGGAAATTTAAGCCTTATGAAGTTCACTTCTTTCCTCCTCGACCAGATCCAGCTGGAACTCCTTTCAGCTGCCTGTGCCATTGCCGTCAGCTTCTGGTCCTCTTCTTACCCGAAATCCCGCGCTGTTTCATGAGGTCATGGGCTGATGAGCCTATAAATCCCCTGCTCCAACTTCTATGGCGAGAACCTGGGCCTCGGAGTTGCTCGCTAGACTGGCATACTTTTCGGTCTTGTAGAGGTGCGCTTGCTCAAACAAGATTGCACATTTTGCTGATGATACACAGTTCTCCAATACTGGCGATAAAATGTCATGAAAAATATAGAAGCACCCAAGAGTTTTGATAAGGCCTCGGAATTAATATGTGAACAGCAATAAAACGCAAGCAATATGGCAACATTCAACATAAACTCATATAACATTTTGTCCTTACCTTACATAGCATAGAATCCTGTTAAATTCAGATACACAGAATTTGGTTCACTCATGAGTTAGATGAATAGGAAACCATTCACTACAATGAAATATATATTAGAAAATAAAGGCAATCTCGAATATGGTCTGAAAAACGCATTACTGCGTTTTGTAGAATACCAGTTTGAAGTAGCTTGTCTCATCTAAACGTAAACATATTTGGATTTATTGACAGATCCACCAGATCACTTTACATAGAAACTTCAACAAGCAGTTTATTTGGAATGACAATCAGGATAAAATCAGAAGAAAAACTTCTGTTGAAACTTAAAAACAGGTGGAACAAATACATGAGATCGTTTGAAAAAATACACAATTGATTTCAAATTATCATTGATCAAGCAACTATCTGCATCAAATCATAAATGGAAGTGTGCTGCGACGCCAATTCATTCTTTTCTCGAAAAACTTGAAAGTTTTGAATCACCATTTTGGACAAAATGTCGCAGTAAAGAAAATTGATCAGATGCATACAAGGATGTTTTGCCTTTGCTTATTACCAATGAACCCGTGTGAACTGCTTTTGGAGCCCAAATTTTTCAATCATGATAAAAAATGGTGTTGTGATGATAAAGAATAGATTACTAGATAATAAGAAAAACATTCCTTAAAACATTTTATATAAAAGAAATTGGGGAATTCTTCACATACGACGAATTTCTAGCTGATCCTGGTCGTCATTTTGATTTTGTTACCTGCAATGGTTTGATATCATCAGCTCAACAGTTTATTTGGAAATTTAGATACATCTATGTGATGACAACACTGATGATTGGAGTGCTTTAAGACCATTAAGAAAATTACTAGCGTACAAAACAGACCTAAAGCATGCTATGTGTTGTTAATACAAGATGATTCGCGGCCGCACAGCTCTGTACAAGGGGTTTGAAAAACCAAACATTGATTTTAAAAAAAAAACATGTTGTGTTAGAACCCGCAGAATCAGAGAGGTCAAGCAGAAATGGCTACAAATAAAAATCTTGCACATGATTTAACTGCAATTGTTACCTTAAGCACTACAGTTTTCAAGTGTGGGGTTTACAAAATAATGTTACACAGCAAAACTGTTCGTTTGCATGCCCTCAAGAAAGTCCTTATGTGTGTCATTACAAACGCCAATTAATATAACAGATGATGAGTAAAATAAAAATCCAATCTGTTTGAACTATTTGGGGACATGCAATCCTTCTTTGCTAAAATTTACACGAATACTAGATCAAGACGGAAAACAAAAGCACTTATAATCTGTCGTATGATTAAGACGAAAGGGTCAAAATAAACTGGCAATAAATGTAAAACTAAAATCGCATTAACTTTGGTTTGGATATGCATTGTTCAAGCAGAATGTAGGAGGCGTGATCGTTTTCTTTTAATTAAAAAAAAAAGATTTCCAAAACATTCAAAGAATGCAGGTGACAAGTTGGATGCTAATATTTAGTTCAATGGCAAATTTGATTTCTATATGTGATTAGATATGCTCGACTGTATTTCAACATATGCATCAATAAAACAGATTGAATTGTTTTAAAGGTTTGAGCACAGGAGACACACTGCGCTCTCAATAGCTAACATTTACAGCGTATGGAATAAGCATGTAAAATAGAATTATTGTATACAATGAGTAAACAGTTCAAACCAATGCGTTTACAGAGATCATACAACCACGTATGAGTCTTGGTATTGATGTCATTAGCATTCAGTAAGACTCATATATGGAAGCCAGTTTCTGCAAAACCCAGTGAAAATCATGTTGAGCAAATAGATATGTTTCTCAGTTTTGAATATATATTTCAGTTTCCTTCTTCTTGGTTTAATGTCATGGATGTATCCTGCATTTGTGGATAAAGTATTTTTAACAGACAAAATATCTGATCCAAAGTGTCATTGTTTCATATGTTTGTCGTATATAAACAATGTCAAGTGAATTTTAAGATAATTCTTACACGGTTTTTACTTTTTTTCATAAAAATGTCTAGGTCTTTTACAAAATGCAGAATGAATTTACTCTGGAAATGAACAGAAATGTAAATCATACCTTGGCAAGTTTCTGCATTTGTGATTGGTTGAGGTGCATGGGAAGATAGAAATCAATTGTAATTTGCCTTCTCTTGGTGGAGGTGCATGGGAAGATAGAAATCAATTGTAATTTGCCTTCTCTTGGTGGAGGTGCATGGGAAGACAGAAATCAATTGTAATTTGCCTTCTCTTGGTGGAGGTGCATGGGAAGATAGAAATCAATTGTAATTTGCCTTCTCTTGGTGGAGGTGCATGGGAAGATAGAAATCAATTGTAATTTGCCGTCCTGTTTCGGACAATCGTAGACACCTTATAATCGCCGCGAAGTATCAGAAGCGTCTTCTTTCTTTTTTATTTCTTCTTCCTCTTTTTCTAAATTGTGTAGCATAAATCATCTAGGTGTGATGAGGACATCAAATAATTTGCCGTTAATTATGCTATACATTTAAAACTCGATAGAGTATGATGTTCTCAATTCTATAGTGTAAGTTTCCACCATAAAAGCCTTCTCTGTTTTTTATCGTCAAAAGCAGTTCTGCCACCATTTTGTGTGCCCACATCACTTTAAAATGGGCAATAGCCTCACTGGATGATTCGCATGCGCCTGCATCCATCGCTCTTTGATATACCAAATATACATGCCTAAAATTATGTTCTTTAAGGACAACATACACATCATGGACCAGAACTCCGACAAACAGACATTTGAAATTGTTTTGTGTTCACAGTTTGATGTATTCAGAATCTTTTATTTTACAATCAGATTCCCAAATAAGGGGTTAAAGTAATGCCTAGCACCATATTGTTAAAATTGTCTGTAACATTCTAAAGAATGTATTTCTTTAAGTACATCACTCAATAGCACGACCGTATTAGCCTCCTAGTATAGCATACGATGTAGATGAAAATACAATTGATCATTGAACTGGAAGGGCATTAGCGAGAGTACTGATCTTCAAGATGGGATGGATTGTGGATCTGTTCCTTCAATAGGCTCAATTGAAAAAAAACCAAACAAACACCTAAGGCCGCTCTTAAATGAACGAACTTTTAGACACAAACCTATTTCATCTAGTTCTTAGTCTCAGCGATCTCGTCTCCATTCTAAACTGTGCAATCTTTTGGTTTGCGTTCCAAGATCGGTGAGGTTTTAAAAAACTGACGAAACTTGGTTTGTTGCGAAAAACAAAACAAAATAAAACAAACAAACATCGTTCAGCATGCTCTGGGAACTGTTTGGGTTCGTGCAAAATGAAGGAACAAAATGAAAGGTCTCCAATAATGGAAGTGAGTTTGTGACAACTCTCTTGTGGATGAAATCAGTTTGTAAGTGGTTGACCTGAATTTCCATTCTCAGTTTGTAAATATACCTTGTTATTCGTGATGCCAAAATATATAATTTCTTTGGAGATACATAAGTAAACTTTCGGAAAAAAAGATCGAAAAATGGATCTTATATCATTTTCAAAACAGTTGCAAGCACAAGAGGCCTAATATCATATACCTCAGTCGAACACCAGCATGCAGTATAGCAGGCGCATTCCCAACCTTGAGGAAAAAAACCGCTTTCAAACCTCAAGTCTTGGTTCTTCGTGACTCTGCGAACTAGATCGTGGAATATGGGCCTCAGAGAAGGGAGAAAACTATCGTTCCACGTCAGTTCGTGATCTTGATTTGTGGACCAACGTTTACTCAATGAATAACGATCTTAAAGGAAGCCACACTACGTGAAGGCTAAAAAACAGTCAGTGTCCTCGCACCTTTTGAATATCATGTGAAAACATATTCGCTTATAAATAGCTATCACTGTGTGAACAATAATCTCAGAGCGATTGTGTTTGGTGAAAAATTGAAAAACAAATTGCTAAATGGATACTAAGTCTTAGTCTGTGTTAACTACACAGATTCACAGCTAAGCTGAGTGTGTTCGTCGTGGCGCCCCATTCCGTGTTTCCATCAAGTTTGGTTAGTACCGGGTGTGCAGCTTTGCATGATCTTGCTGACAAACACACAAACTAGCATAGGAAAGGGCGCAGGTGAAAACATAACCTTTTTAAAAAAAATACATTATATAACTTCTTTCCTCATTCTCTCTTCCATTCCACGGTTCCTTCTTTTACTCTTCTCCATTCTTTCATCAACATGATCTTTTTCTTTGCTGTACATTTCCGGATGCAAATTACCACATATTGTTTGTTATTAATCATATTTGTACATGTTTGACAATATTGTAGCAAATAATGCGTGAAACTTATTAGAAATGATTTCTTTTTCGGTTTGAATGGATTTGAGTGAGAGTTCAATGTATGCCGAGGAAAGGTTGTTTTCTTTTTGTTGGATATACACACATACACAAACAAACAAAAATCACTAAGCACAATCCTCTCAGTTCTTGCAAACTACAAGCACATAAAGGCAACCAAACACACCCGCTCACTCCACTCACACCCCCTCCCCTCCCCACCCACCCACACCCCCACTTTCTCTCTTCTTATGAATTAATAAAACTTAAACAATATACACAATCATACAATTTATAAGAATGAAGTAATGTTTTCTCCGTGTGGTACCACGTGATAGGTGTTGTATATAACGCATAACATAATTATGTTCACTGCAATGATCCTTCAAAATATAGATTTAAACAGAGTTAAGCATTTCCCAGCTGAGTGTACACACAAGCACCGAAACCCTGTCCATCTGTTTCTTCAGAAACATAACCTTCTTGACCTCCTTGATGGAGCTAATGAGCTGTAAGATTACGTTGTTTCACCAGTTTTGAAGTGTTAAGTGAATAGTTGTTGTGCAGGTTATATACAGACACCAGAATTGGATGGATCCACACCATACCCACGATACATCAGCAGCTGTGTCACTCTGACCAGATCACCTGGTCACATTATCTTCTTGAGTACACTCATTCGAAAGCGGATGCTCATAGAGGCCTACCTTGGTTCTTGTGGAGCCAGGCAGAATTTTCTCCAGGAGCTTCAAGTGCACACATCTCCTTTATTTCTGTTCCCTGATGACTTAGCAACTGGAGCAAATGAAGAACCCCATTTGTCTTTATTCTTTTCCGCTCGTTTTGATCGTCTGTCAGTAACATTTCACAAGCCTGTTTACAAAGTCTTGAGGCAGGAAGCCTCAGCAGTTTTAGCCAGTACTTTACACATTTAATGTTTGACCTAATATACAATGGGTACCATCCGGTTTCGCCATAGTTTACAGTATTTGAAGAATGTAAGTGAACATTTAAAAAGCGCTTAATTGCAAACGTATCTACTTTTTTTTCTTTCTAAATCTTTGTTGTTATAAAGTCCCCATATTTCAGCACCATAATTATGTAAGAACTGGCTCAATTTTGGCATCAAAGAGTTTCCAGAATATTCTTGGATCAATTGAGTTTTAGAGAGAGAGAGAGAGAGAGAGAGGAGAGAGAGAGAGAGAGAGAGAGAGAGAGAGAGAGAAAAGAGAGAGAGAGCGTATATGCGTGCGTGCGCACGTCCGCGGTAGCGCGCGCGTATGTGTGTGGGTTTGTTTTTTGGTTCTGTTTTTGTTTGTGGTGGTGGTGTTACTCCTAAATAATAACTATGTCATCATCTGAACATTCGTTTCCCACAAACAACCAAAGGGACACACACACACACACACATACACACACACACACACACACACACACACACACACACACACACACACACACACACACACACACACACACACACACACACACACACACACACACTACACGAAACTTGAAATGAACTTTTCCTTCAACTGAATGTAGAAGTTTTTAGTAAGACAACCAAAACATACATTGACTCGAATTTAGTGGAAAGTCACAAGTGTGTTTTGATGCACATAAATATTATTTTAACCGAGAGCCATACCTCAAGTTAGAAATACCTTGTTTCACTTGCACGAAGGAGCGTGTCTAGTTTGTTTTTTGCTTTTGGTTTCGTCTCCATATAATACTAGATTTTTGTCTCTGAATGATAACCATTTGGCCCATATTTGTGATCTAGTAATGTGGGGTAGGGTGGCCCCCATGAGGCATTACCTTCGTAACAATTTATGGTGAAAGAGGACGAAAGAAAGAAAAGAGGGAGAAAAAGAATGTGGGAGTGAGAATGGGGGTTATTGTAGAGTGACATGGTGATCTTGAGCCCTCTATTCGTTTTTAATCCACCCCTGCATTCACACACATAAACACCTTCATGTATCCACCTCCCATGCACTCACACGTGTCCTTCCTTTTCATTTTTGAACATTTTCCATTCCATCATTTCCTCTTGCAGATAGACGCTGAAGACAGATGTTACACCTACAACGAAAAAAGAGATTACATCTGCCTGCTGGATGCGGAAAAAGAGTGCCAAAGAAACGGAGGTTCTCTGGTCAGTCTGGAGACTGGCCAAGAGATGGAGGCATTTAGGAATGTTCTGAAACACACATTAGGTTACTCCAAGCTGTGGATTGGTTTGAGAGCAACTGAGTTTGTTATGCCAAAGACGCTTTTGAACCCTATGTAATAATCCACTGTATTCGTTTTGATAAAATGTCATTTCTTATGTTATTTCTTAGCTGATGTTCAAATGCCAGTCGTTTGACAACTTGAGCATGTTCAAATGGTTATACAGATGGTGCAAGTTCATTTGATGGGTTGGGTGGAAAGGGAGGGGAAGAAGGTGGAAGGAATACCCTGGCTGTTAAGGTTCTTTGAAAACATCCCCTCTCTCTCTCTCCATCTCTGACTCTCTCTCTCTCTCTGTCTCATGTTCGTATACATATGCATGTGTCATACTGTCACACGACATGCATACACTCACACACACACACACACACACACACACACACACACACACAGACAATTATGCGCCCTGCACATAGCAACACATCTGACTCCTTTTTTTCAATGTAACTACCAAGAATACAATTGCAAATTTCTCCCCAGTTGAAAACGATTCTGTTTTTTTTTTCTTTTTTCTTTCTTTTCGCGTCTCATTTCTTTTGCCGCGAGGGGTTTTAATAACCCCCCCCCCCCCCCCCCAATATGTTATTCAACAAGACATCCTTTTTATACACCAAGAAAAAAAATCTAGGTCACATTGACCTCTATTCATTCGCCAGTGGAAAAAGCCTCTGTCTTTAAGTCACCAAAAATAACACATTCTTAGCGTGTGGACAATCATCACATCGTTTTTCAAATCAAGATTTCTCTCGACAGTAAACTTTTCAAAGCATCTGAAGGGCTGCAAGGGTCTGCAAGGAACAGCATCCTAGAGACAGCTCCAACGTACAGGGTGCTCGCCGCTATGATCCGTGATTTTACGAGCCTATCCAAAAATACTTGAGAGTTCAACTCTTGTCTCATACATCTTCGTCCTCTTCTGCTCCTTCTAACTAATCTCTCCCCATTTCCCTCTCTCTCTCCCCTTAGCTAGTCCGTTGCTTCTGCCAAAGTGACAGGCAGTCTCTTGTTTCCCAAAAGTAAACATCACTATTTCAAAGAAAAAACAAAACATGATCACCGAGGACCAATTACTCTGTAAAGGGGAGTTTTCAGTCACTCTAGTCAATATTCTTAAAACAAATATCAAGAATCTGCAGAGCAGGTCTGCCGGTTTAAAGTGCACCAAAAGGAAAATCCATTTTTGTCCAGGGCGCATGACACATACACATGTTCTTGCACCATGTCTTGCCTATTGAAAAATCAAGCCTTTGTAACAACAATTTTGGTTGTCCATGTGTGTGTGTGTGTGTGTGTGCGTGTGCGTGCGTGCGTGCGTGCGTGCGTGCGCGCACGCATGTGTATGTGTGCCTGGTCACGGGTGCATGTGAGTTGTGTGTATGTGAGTGCGTGTTCACACACAATCGTTCGTTTTCATCCATGCGTGCGTTTGTGTGTCTGTTGTAAGCATTTAGCATTGACATTTTATCAGCAAGTATGTAAGCATGAGCGTAATCAAACTTGGCAGGGGCCGGAATAACTCCGTGGTACAGCGTTGGCAGGGGCCGGAATAACTCCGTGGTACAGCGTTGGCAGGGGCCGGAATAACTCCGTGGTACAGCGTCCGACTCGTAATCTTGGTGATCCTGGGATAGGGGGCTCGAATCTCAGCCTTGCTGTTTTGGTACAGGGGGATTTTTCCCTTGGAGAAACATTGGTTCTGACTCAATTTTCCATACATTCCTTCGAATGACACTACAAACCGAGGTTCCGTGTATGAACGCATGCAAAATATATTGCATACACATAAAATCCCATCAACAACTTTCGGAAGAGAAGGCCAGTTTGGCATGGCTGCCTTAATGGCGGGATAAAAACAGTTATTCACAAAAACTCTGCTCCCTTTCTTGGGTATATGGAATGAATCATTGCCTGTCTATATAGGTAGTGTCCGTAGGAGTATCAGCCTGCATACGCAGAAAAAAAAATCAAAATTGGCAGAATGATAAATGATGATATGATCTTCACAGTGATTTTATAGATAAACATGTCAATGAATACGAATGGCCATAAATCTGCATCTAGCATTTTATGATATAAAACTGTCGCTTCGCTTGATGCACTGGTGAAAAGACATGCTACATGGAGTTATATGTGGAAACCGTGACAAACATCAGAATTTTTTTTATTTATTGACCAGACCATTTTAATGTAATATGAATAACTATGTTACCAAAAATAGATGTAAGTTAGACAGCATTGTACATTGTATGATGTCATGTCTGCTGTCAAAATACTATGTCAAACGGATTGTTGGAGGATATCATGGGCTGAAATTGCAGTGGTGGATAGGCACATGTAACTTTATGGTGTTGATGCTATGGGGGTGGAGGGAAGAAGGGGATGGGTTTATATTCTAACTGGGGGAGGGGAGGGGCAACATATTCACACCTATACACAATCTCTCTCTCTCTCTCTCTCTCTCTCTCTCTCTCTCTCTCTTTAATAAAGTAACATGTACATGTACCGATCCACCACTGCAATTTCAACCCACAATATCCTCCAACAACCCACATACTACCATATCTCCCACTATTTACCTCACACATAACTTATAGCTACCTTCCTTTCCCTTCTCACTGCACTCTCTCTATTTCTCACATCAATCTCTTGATTATTCAGATACTTGTCCACTCCATTTTTTTCATTTTATATTTCTTTTAATAAAATTCACATACTATTTCCTCTACAAGAGCTTCTGTTCAATCTTCCCTCTTTCCTGCGCATATGTTATATAGATGTTTGTAACTATGCGGACACACACACACACACACACACACACACACACACACACACACACACACACACACACATTTGTATTTTTCTATTTAATTTCATTTATTTATTTATTCAATCGGTACACCTTTAGTTACAACTTCATAACTATTACTAATGTTTGTATGTACTACTATCATTAACATACTTAATATTCTTTACAATATTTCTGACATTCAAGTTCACCATTTTTCCAGCCTCCTATAGCATCACTATTTTTACTGCGTAGTTACAATCACAAGTAATAAGAAAACGATTAATATACATATAAATATACCTATTAGATTCCATCCTTCCCATAATTTATACCTTCTATCTCCTTTCTGTTCTTCATGTCCTCCCTCTCCCTCCTCCCCTTGGTTGTTGTTGTTGTTGTTGTTGTTGTCCTTGCTGTTGTTTTTGTTGTTGACATTGTTGTTGTTGTGGTGGTGGTAGTGGTGGTGGTGGTGGTGGTGGTGGTGGTGGTGGTGGTGGTGTGTGTGTGTGTGTGTGTGTGTGTGTGTGTGTGTGTGTGTGTGTGTGTGTGTGTGTGTGTGTGTGTGTGTGTAAATCCTCTTAGTATTAGTATTATTACCTTTAGTATCATTACTATTATTAAAATTGTTGACTGTTTAATTATTATTTCTATTTATTTATACTGCTATCTTGTTATTTTTATTTATCTATTTATTACTCTTAATTTTTTTATTTTGTATTTTTTAATTATTATCATTTATTTGTTTTATTTCATTTGTTATTTATTTATCTATTTTTTAAAACTATTTTTCTAACAATTATGTTTCATTTATGTTTTTTCTTGAATCTATCTATTATGATAATTACAAAAATGTATTTTCTAAATATATTTCTGTATCATGCTTTTATGACCTTTACCTTCTCAATAGTTGTTAGCAGTGTCATCAGTAATATTATTGTTAATATTGATATCCCCAAACGCCATCGCCACGAAGACTGTTGCCACGGCAACCATGGTGCTTAAGAACCCTCTAACCCACTCTCCTTTGTCCCATACAACAACTGCTATTGCCCTATTATCACCAAAAGTAGTAGTAATCCTGTCTTTTTTTATTATTTCAATATTTTGAACTTTATTAGTATTGTTATCAGTAATATGATTATCATCATTACTACCTTGACTCACACATTATCTCCCTTCTAACAGCCTCGTTTTCATTCAACGCCTGTCAACCTTGAGCTGAAGAGTGAAGAGATCGAAGCTGAGTACCAAATTCGTTCATTTTCGTTGT
Source organism: Conus ventricosus (assembly GCA_018398815.1). Classification (NCBI taxonomy): domain Eukaryota; kingdom Metazoa; phylum Mollusca; class Gastropoda; order Neogastropoda; family Conidae; genus Conus; species Conus ventricosus. Next base: position 94,433,340 of record CM031609.1, read on the forward strand.
ATTATTTGTTTGTGTCTTGCCTGAAGAAGACCTAAGAGGTCGAAACGCGTCGTGTTTTGTCTTGTGACTCGTTTGTCCACGTTTCTCTTGGCAGTTCGCTAACATTCATTTCATATTTATGCTGTCCAAAACTTGGCTGCCCACTGAAGTTTATCAAGATCATACGATCCTTTCATGATGGCATGATGGTTCGCGTAGTGGAAAACGGCACTGTGTCTGACCCCTTCCCCGTGTCCTACGGAGTGAAGCAAGGCTGTGTTCTGGCACCAACCCTGTTCAGCCTCATGTTCGCCACAATGCTGCTCTCTGCTCTCTCCAGTACCAACGCGGGGATCACTGTCCGCTACAGACGTAATGGCCACTATTTTGACTTTAGGCGCCTGAAGTCCAGAACAAAAGTTCTTGAGGCCCATGTGAGAGACTTCCTGTTTGCCGATGACTGTGCACTGGCAGCACTCATCGATCCAGACCTGCAAGAGCTTGCCAGTTGCCTGTCTGCAGCAGCAAAGGCCTTTGGCTTGACGATCAGCCTGAGGAAGACAGAAGTGATGCTTTAACCAGCACCCGGACTCTCTCCTCCTGAACAAAAGATCGTGATCGAGGACACAACCCTGAACAATGTTGACAGCTTCACCTACTTGGGGAGCTGCTTGTCTTCATCGTGTGGCTGGGATAAAGAAGTGTCGAACAGACTGACAAAAACAGGAGCTTCCTTTGGCAGACAGAGTGTGGGGAGAGCGCGGCATCACTCTAAGTACCAAGCTGGCAGTCTACAGAGCAGTCGTTGTCACCTCGCTGCTCTACGCCTGTGAGACCTGGGCACTGTACAGGAAACAACTGAAGACTCTGGATCAGTTCCACCTCCACTGCCTGTGTAAGATCATGGGCATCTCCTGGGAGGACACGATTTCCACCACAGAAGTGCTTCGCAGAGCAAAGATGCCTGGTATCGAGGCGCTGATCATGAAAACGCAGTTGAGATGGGTTGGGCATGTGGTACGAATGGATGACACGCGACTTCCAAAACTGGTCTTCTTCTCTGAGCTGGCAGCTGGAACAAGGAACACTGGGCGGCCACTCAAACGCTTCAAGGACTGCCTGAAAGTATCACTGGCGGCCTGTGGCGTTCTGCTTCAGGGCTGGGAAACACTTGCCACAGACCGCAGTGCCTGGCGACTTGCTGTCCACAAAGGACTTAATAGGTTCGCATAGAAAAGTTTTCAGGAACTGGACCAGAAGCATCAAGCCCGCAAAGAGAGGAGACCTGACCCAATGACAGCTGTCGCATGCCCAGAGTGTGGACGTATCTGTGTGTCCAGCTTTGGCTTGCCCTCACACATGTGGTGTCACTGACGTCTTCGTCGACCACGACGGACATCCATGACTGAATGTATGCATTTGAATGAGTACAATGACAATGACCAGCAAACGATGATAAGAGAACACAAATGTATGAACACATGTTCATACACAAACAAATAAGCAGAATTAAATGTTCTCCAACTCTGTTTGATATCCACGCAATCAAATAAATGTTTTGAAAAACAGATTCATACTTTGTCGTACGTGTCTGAAGTCGACCTCAACCATTCCTCCTGGTTACATTGGCTGATGATGATATCAGCGTCATTGCGTTCCGTTGGACCAGAGGCCTTTACAATGACATTGAAAACGAGACCTGGTACTTCAGAAAACAAACAAAGCAATACAAAACAAAAAGAAAATGCCACCAACAAAAACAAAGAAAAAAATGTATGCATGCACTGGGTGACTGATCAATTCGGATGGCATCTTAGAATGTAAGCTTCTTTTGAACAATGTCGCCATAACGTTATGGCGAGAGAGGTCGTACTGTTAATCGTATTTTCTTTAGACCAACACAAATGCCGTACATGTCATCTGAAAATCGCCATGTCATTTCACTCTCACTCCTACAGTCACTTACCCCACTGATCTCAATCTACGTGTCACTGTGTGGTCTGTTACGCAGGAAACAGGAACTCTGGCCGTTGGTATCAAGAGCACTGTTGTTTTGTGTTGCAGCACCTTATGCCGGAGGTAATGTGACATTCATAGGCATTGACACCTTTGAAACAATCGTGTGATACCAGCACGCATGGCGTGTTTAAATGCGTCTTTCTTAAGGTGCACTTTTAAAATATCAAATCACACACACACACACACACACACACACACACGACACACACACAGATGGGGATACGATCAGATTTTAATAACGACGCCTGCTGAATTCCTTTGTAAAGTTCCCAACATGACCAGGTGGACCAAAGTTAGAGCCAGAGTGAATGGCTCATCAGCGATTCGTGTGCTGACTGGGATTAACAAAACCCCTGAAAATGTTAAATCGATGGCCAAAGCACCTCCAACCGCTTTGAATGGAGCTAGACGCGCGGTTGCTACAGAGAAGGCGACTAGCAGTCACAAGAAAACAAGCCCCACCAACACGGATCCAGGCAGGGGAGGGCTACTTACCGTAAGTCCAACAATAACCGACTTACACACGATTATTTTAACACTTTCTGACCGGATCTGCAGCCTCGAAAATACTGTCCGAGAACAAAGCAAAATCCTTCAAGCTGGGACAAGTAAGTTGACCAAGGTCAGCGTGGGAACCCAAACGGAAAAACCAGCCCTACGGTTCCTACGCACGAGTGGCCAGTTCCGGATCGTTTCTACCGGCCGTAAAGCAGTCCAACACCACCGCACAACCAGTGCAACGTCCGAGTGTGGCCCGGAACAGTAAAGAAAAAGAAAAATCGGCAATTCGAACATCAAAACCTTCCGATGACGTCAAAACCAACCACGCGAAAGAAAGTCACCAACCATTACGTAGCAAGTCAGCTTTCATGGAAAAAAAAGAAAAACCAAGATCCAGATCTACCGCGTGTACTCATTCTGCACGACTCGGTGACCAACAAAGTCAACGGCAAACGGCTGGGTCATTCCTACGACTTCTACGCCTAGTCATCAAAGTCTACACGATCAAGGAAATACGATCATCCTTCAACACAGCTATTCAATCCAATGAGAAACCATTCGACGCTGTGCTCATCCACACTGGGGTGAACGATTTAAGATCTACTTCCCCCTCGACATCAAGTGATCACCTGGTTTCATGCGTCAAGGAAATCAGAAAAGAGCATCCTAACCTAAACATAGTCATTAGCAAGGTATCGCCCGTTAGAGACTCCCAACTCAATGTGAAGAGAGAACTGTATAATGCTCTTGTGACGTCCAGTCTCAGCGAAGAAAAGAAGGTGACCTTCATCAACCACCACAACCTACCTGTGGACAACTGGCATCGTACTGAAACTTTCATCCCACCCACCGTGGAGCCAGCATTCTTGCCAGAAATATGGGGCGTCACATCAGAAGACTGCTGTGGACCACTGCAAAAAAAGGAGGCAGACGACCCCGCTTCCACCCGTCCAGGCTCTCCCAACACTTTGCAGTCGACGCCTCCTACGGTCTTCACCCTGGAGAAACCCATTTGGCGCTCTCCATAACTGGTGATGGGGAACTTTCAAAAAATTTAAGCAGGAATCCTGATTGTATGTTCATTACACCCACCACTTGTGTTACTAGGCAACCAAATTATTTGACTGTTTAGTGTCTGAGTAATCAGATTTCATTTTGACTCTTTCCCCTAATTCCCATTTATTGACTGCCAAGTTGACCCAACCTTGTTTACTCATCAAGGTTACCTGTTTATTAACGAAGTATTAAGCCTTAAGTGACATTTTTTGTTGTTGTTGATTTTTAGAGATTTTATGTCTACCCTAGAATCCTTCAGGGTCTTCCAATGGAACTGTCGGTCTATCACCACTGGCCTTGATCAATTGAGTCAACATCTTGGACTGGAAACATACCATGCACTAGCCTTGCAATCCCTTAATGTCCGAAGAGACAAGTTGCCAAAACTCGAGGGCTTTTACTATCCCCCCATTACCCAAAATGTGGGGAATTACGATAAAATCAATGTAGCAATATATATCCGTGAAGGTGAAAAATATCTTCTATGCCAAAGTCCTGTTCCACCAGACATCACAGGAGCCCATTCCTGTGCGGTCAAAGTTCAGGTCAACGCAAACATGACAATCAATATAGTGTCTATTTACCTACCGCAAGGCCCCAATGATCTGAATACAGAATGGCTTCGTAGTTTAGATTCTGAAAACAAATTTATAATTGCAGGGGATTTTAACGCCCATTCTCCATTTTGGGAAAAAGAAAATAATAAAATAACTAGCAACCGCTTTGTAGAAAATTTAGTAGATTCGTCCCTCTATCTTTTGAATGACGGTAGAATAACGCGTATCCCTGACAATCCTAATCATAAGCCGAGCGCTATAGATCTAACTTTTATTTCCCCTGATCTAGCGCCACTATGTGACTGGAATCCGCTAATCGATACACTCAACAGTGATCATTTACCTATTGTAACTGAACTAGAAACCGTAAGACCTACACTTAATACAACTGAATTGAATAAAGATAAAATTTCCAAAATTTAACTACAAATTTGCAGACTGGAACAAATTTTCCTTTTTACTAAGATCGTTTTACATAGATTCTTATGATGTAGATAACAAAGATGTTGATGAGTTATATGGCCAGTTTCAAAATGCTTTAATAACTGCCGCAAGGCAATCGATACCAACGATAAAGCCTTTACCTTCTAAAAAACATGTGGGTAATGTCTGGTGGAATGAGGCTTGCGAAGAGGCCAAAAAGGAGAAAAATATTAAATTAAAAGATTACTTACGTAGTAAGGGACCTGGGCGCGCTGAAAAAACTTCTTGAGAAAAAAAGAGCAAAAAATAAATCCAACAGAACAACTGCTTTTGCTAAAAGGCAGTACTGGTCGTCCTTTTGCAATAATGAAGTATTCAGTTATAAAGACATACAAAAAGTATGGGGAAGAATGAAAACAATGAAACATGGAGTAAATCTACCTCAATACCCTGTCAAATTCAACAATTGCAAATTTCCAACAAATTCAGAAAAATCTGAAGCTTTTGTTGACATTTTCGCCAGAAACAGCAGCTTGGAAAAATTGTCTGTACAGACTAATGCAACAAAGATTATGAAGATAAGGAGCTTACCTGCTGTAGAGCAATTCATGAGACTGATTTGTATCTGAATACTCCATAACATTTGATGAAGTGCAGGAATGTATATCTAAACTGGGCACTAAGAAAACGTCTGTAGGGCTAGATGGGGTGTCCAATGACATGCTACGACATCTTCCATCTAATGTCTTATGTTTTCTTCATTGTTTTATTTAAGTGCTGGAGTGATGGCAAATTGCCCCAAGTATGGAAAAGTTCAATCATAGTTCCCATTCACAAACATGGAAAAAGCCGGAGTGACATAAATAATTATCGACCCATTGCTCTTACGTCCCACACACAGGTAAACTAATGGAACGCATCGTATTAAACAGACTAACCCATTACTGTAATAAACATCAAATCATTCCAAAAAACCAAGCTGGGTTTCAAACAGATCGAACTACAATAGAACACTTAGTGAAACTAACAACTCATGTCAAACAACAATTTGCACGCCGAAAAAAATGTCCTAGCAACCTTTTTTGATTTAAGGAAAGCGTACGAACGTGTGAGACATAAAAGACTGTTGTATAAACTAAATAATATTGGTATAAACGGTAACATGTATAATTACATTCAAACTTTTTTTAGAAAAAAGATCAATTCAAACAAGAATTGAACACACAATATTCAACCCCAAGGATATTAGAAATGGGATTACCCCAAGGATCTGTGATTTCGCCAATCTTGTTTAATATTCTAATGGCTGATTTACCAAAAGATTTATCTAAAGATGTTGTATTGGCGCAATTCGCGGACGACATTTGTTTATGGATGAATGTTACCATGAAGCGAAAAACCCCTGCACGATCACTTAATTATATACGCATCAAATATCAACATGAACTAAATAAAATCAACAGTTTTCTACTAGAAAATGAACTATCTCTTTCTGTTGAAAAAACAAATATTATACTATTCAATTCAGGGTACGACCCAGAGAAGCTTCCTGTGTTTACTATAAATGGTTCTATCTTACAGTATGTGAAATCTGTCAAGTTTTTAGGTGTATATATAAATTCTAAACTTTCTTGGAATCATCACATTGACTATATTACAAACAAAGCAAGAAAAAGTTTAAACTTTCTGAAGATCGTAACAAAGCAAACGTGGGGACAAGATACAACAACTTTAACTGCTCTGGCAACGGCTCTCGTGCGTTCACGGCCTTACTTATGCACAAGAAGTCTTTTTTAGCGCGCCACAGTATCTTTTGAATAAATTACAAAGTATTGACTGCAAGGCTTATAAACTTGCTCTAGGTGTCCCCACACATGCGTCTAACTTAGGAACTTATAGTGAAGCTGGAATACTACCTCTTGAAGAGTTAAGAAAAGCATCTGCCTCAAAATTTACTTTAAAGAGTCTTACCTTGAATAATTTCTGTACAAACGAGGTATCTTTAAAATCTGAAGTAGATTTTGCTAAACGAGCACGAGAAATCCAATCATTAAAAACTATTAAGTCTTATATTTCCAATCAAAACATAGACTCTGAAATCACTAACATTGCTTCTAAACCATCCTTTTCACCAATTCCCAGGTGGGTGCAAAAAAAAGCCTCTTTTGATATTAGTTCCAATGAAATATCAAAAAAAGAGATCCCCCATATATTAAAAGAATTTGTCAATATTCATCTGGATGAAAATTACAGAAATCACATGAAGATTTTCACTGATGGCTCAATTTAGACGATAATGAAGCAGGCGCTGCTTTTATTATTCCAGATTTGAATGTAGAGAAACTCTATAATCTTGGTAAAAATCTTTCCTATTTTAGTGCAGAGCTCATCGCCATTTTGATGTCTTTGGAATTTTTGTTACATTACCCCTAAATTCTTGTCGAATTCTTGTGTGTACCGATAGCAGATCGGTGCTGGGTGCCCTCCAGTCCCAAAATTCAAAAATTCGACTTGAGATTATATTAGAAATTAACCATGTCATTCATCATTTATCACTTAAAGGGATCACTGTTACGTTTTATTGGGTACCATCTCACAGTGGAATTGTATCAAATGAAAAGGTTGATCACGCAGCAAAAAGAGCAGCTAGAAATATGGAAAGCACAACTTCACTTAATATACCTTTAGATCTTTCAGAATGTTATTCCTTAATTGACAAACAGACTGAGATAAGTTTCTAACAGTCCTTAAAGAACTCGGAATCTCAGTACTATCATAACTGTATTGCATACAGCTCTGGAACACAGAATAAAACGGCAAAAAACGTATCTAACTCATATACCTAGAGACGTAAGAAGCTTAATCCACAGATTACGTTTAAATTCACTGAAAACAAAATTCAGTAGAAATGTTAGATGTATGTGTGGAAACGCACTAAGTGTTTCACATTTGTTAATTCATTGCCCCAAAACAAAGAACTTGATTATCATGGCTGGCGGTGATACTTCCGATAGATCGACGTCATCACTCTCTAAAGTGTTGAATGATTATTCGTTTCTCAGATTAGTTAGTCAAAGTTTCTTACAGAGTCCAGCTGGCATTTTACTTTAACTGGTTTTATCTACGGTGATTTTTTTTTTTTTTAAATTTTTTATTTATTTTTTTTATTTTTATTTTATTTTTTTAAATAAGCTTACGTAGTAGTATTCAAAGTTCTACAACGCTTTTCCCCTATCCCTCCACCAATCTTTTCATAAGCACTCATTCGCATACCACACACACAATTAACACATCGTCTGATATCACTTTTAGTGAGAAGACGTTAAATTGAGGAACAACACACACACACACACACACACACACACACACACACACACACACACACACACACACACACAGCGCGGCGCGCGCGCGCGCGCGCGCGCGCGCACGCGCGCGCACGCGCACGCGCACAAACGCATGTGCACACTATCATGCACACTTGCACGCACACACCGTGAAACATGTGCGCGCGTGCGCGTGCGGACATACACACACAGACACACACAGACACACACACACACACACACACACACACACACACACACACACACACACACACACACACATACATGCACACACCTACACAACTTTGAAAGTTACATATACATACAATCTTCTGAAAAGTAGCCTTTATCAAATCTGTCCTGGAGACTGAAAAGAGTACTTCTGTCCCCTTCTGCTAGCGTTTTGATATCTGGACACAGTACTATGTCCGGACCTGAAGCACAGTCCTTAGTGCATCAAGTTACTGCATCATCCAGTTCGGGTGCTGTAATTTAATTATCAATGCCAGTCTGAGCTAGGAGTTGTTTTAACTTGGTCAGTTTTTCTTCTTTTCCTCCAAATGTGATTGATCACTCTATTCTATAAAACGTTTAAGTAGGGTCATCACTTTCGTATATTTTTCTTGAAGTTTGTGGTCCCATCAGCATCTTGGATAGCTCGGTGACTTTTGCACTATGATTTCTTCCATATGATGACCAAACTGCCAGAATTCAGTGCAAGTTGTGTTTTTATCAAGTGACACACAAAATTGTTGCCATCTAGTTTCTCTTGCATTTTCAACTATTCTTCTGAATTGTTCTGGTTTCTTTTAGTCACGTCTGTTTCAACAGCTGGGTCAGGGCAAGGTTTTCATCTTTCTTTCTGCTAAATGCCGTCACCCTTTCCTTTCTCTCTCTGGGGTATTTCTGTGTTTGTACTCCACCAAATGGTTTTAACGATTAGTTTGGTTGTAGTATAGTTTCTTTTATATCTTATACTCCTTCCCTGTGATATTCCCTTCATTGTTGTTATATTGAACAGGGTCCTTTTGTGTCGTTTGTTTTACATTTGATAGTTTCTGCAAACTGAATACGGCAGGGAACTGGTCACTTCATGATGTAGAAGTGCTTCTGCACTCATGCCCGCTGTAAATGAGAGCAACGTCAATGACACTGTCAGTGTCACCCTGCTGCCTTAAATGTGTTGGAGATGATGTCAGTGCACTGAGAATCCATCTCTTCTGCGCATTCCTTTAGGATTGGTACAATGCTGATCCACAATCTTGACTGTGCATTAAGGTCTCGCATAGTGTTATCGTCTCCAAATTCATCTTTTATTTCCTAAAAAGAGATCCAAGCCATGTTTTGAATCGCGAGAACTTGGATGTATGTATGCGTTGATGAGTACAAGGCTTTTTATGATTACTGTCAGGTATTTCCAGTCTCACAAACATGAGATAAACGTGTGCTGCTACACCATTAAAAAATCTATCCTGAGCAGTTTGTTTTTCAAGTTGTTTCATATCATCATTGTTAGCTCTCATCCATCATGCTTTTGAAAGTTTTATGAAGTCATCCAGATGCAATAGCCTGTGGGTGGTACTTCCAGTTTCTTGTAGACACAGAACATCAAACGTATCAATGTCACATACTAGTTTTTTTTCAATGGTTAATATTCTCTTTCTGGCACTACGGCAGTTCCAAGTACAAACCCAGAAACATTTTTTTGGATAATCTTTCAGTTTTTGTTATATTCGCACCTACTTGTCTTCTTCAACCTCTATTGCTACGCCGACTATTGTTTTGAAATGATCCAGTTTTAAATTTTAAATCTTGCACCTGGTGATACCAAGGTGCAAATGAGACAAGTATTTGAAAACACATACATGGGTGTTTTTAACTTTGAACAATCATAAGCGGTCACCCTGACATAGCTTCGTATAAGGGAAGGGCAATGGATGTGATAAATCTTGGGAATTCCCAGACATAGATGTTCTTAAGCCTGACGTGGCCCAGAGCCATACTGCATACAGTTTGAGGCGGGTTATTTCAGCAGCCATTCATCCTCTTGGTACCCTATTTGGATTGGGGGAGATTGACTCCAAGAACTAATCTCCTGACTGAGTTAACTGATGGCAACATTAGCAGATGTCGGGTTTCTTTTATTTCCACCATGGCACTGGTCTTTCCGGTCTTCATAACTGAAGTGTGGAAGGCTGCGATTATCTGGACTCTTGGGCAGTCTGCATTCAGCAGCCTTGTGCCCCAGGCGTCCACAGTTGAAGCATTTCAATTTTGGGGTGGGTTGATGTACTTTGAACCAGGACTGGTCGTATCTGGTCTGTAGATGGTTTTGTTCTCGTGGGTCCGGTTGTGAGTCTCCAGGTAACTCTGGGTAGCTTCAGTCAGGGATTTCAGGCTCTGGTCTTTCTCTTGTAGAAGTTGGGATGTGAGGTCATTTGGGCAGAATTCTATAAATTGTTCTTTCAGGACCAAACATGACAAGCCATCATAGTCTTTCTTTCTTCAAGCTAACTCCAGCCATCTCTCTGGATAGTTTTGAATCCTGGTCAGGAATTGAGCAGGATTTTCGTTCTTCTCTGGCCTACTGGACCGGAAACGTTTCTGGAACCCTTGTTCAGTAAAGTAATGAATTCAAAGTTCAATTGTAAACGTTCATATTCATTTGCTTCTTCTCGGGGCATCCTGGAGTATACCTCAAGGGCGTGACTAGTCAAACGGGCACTTAAGTTTGTAGCCCACCGCTCTTTTGGCCATCTCATTGCTGCAGAAGACGTGGCCTCTTGGCAACTGCAGTTTCTGACTGGGAAATGCATTTTGAGCTTTCATTTTGCCATCCACAGTTCAAATTCTCTTTGTCTCTCTTTCTCTTGATGTTCTAATTCAAGTCTTTTTAATTTTCTTTTTCAGCAGCTTGCTCTTCTCTTTCTCTCTCTTGCTGTCTTTTCCTGTTTTCGCGTTTTTTCCTATCTTTTCTTCTATTCAGCTGCCAATCTATTTTTCTTCTTTCCATTCTTCTTGCTGCAGCCTTTTCCTCAGCCTCTTGAACATATTTCATGAGTTCATCACCTGCAAGGCCCAGATCCTTTCCACGTATTCCATGGTAACGCACACTAACGTCAGCAATCAGTCACTGAAACAATACTTTCCATGTTCAACCACAGGCACAGGCACAGTCTTCCGTTTGACACTTCTAGCTCTGTAGAACCCTGATTCCTCTTGCAGACACAGACGACAGTTTTCTCAACACCCTCTGTTGTGTACGAAAACACGGCAGAAGACTTTCTTGACGCCGAACGTTTTGATCCGAGTTTTGTTTCTTCTCAGACGACAGCCCATGCAGTACGTGACGGCGTTCGTCGACAGGGATCTGGACTGGCGCCTTCAGACGACAGCCCATGCAGTACGTGACGGCGTTCGTCGACAGGGATCTGGACTGGCGCCTTCAAAATCGCCGTTTGTTTAGAACAGGCCAGCGAATGATGTCTGTGGAATAAACACCAGTGTAGCAGGATCACAGCTTGGCTCCCAAATGATACACGCTAAACCGCTGACTTCCCCATTATGGGGTGGGTGACCATTGTACAGCTTACTGCATTAGTTTTGTGAGTTCGTTGTAGATCCTGTGGTAGGTGTTCAGCTTGCAGACGACTAAGAACACTAGGCGGTATTGAAACGAAGATGATCCTTTTATTTACAATCGTTGAAGGATATGGGAACAACAAACAGCAATCAACTGACCTTCAGGTTCAATAAGTTGTACAGGAACTCAAGCGTACACGCAGCAGCCGAAATTCGACTAATGGCAGCTTTTCATCAACTAGACTGAAACTCTATGAAGACACGTACACCTGTGCAATGAAAATGACGAACTCTTCAGCCACTTTCATCTCTCTCCCCCTCTCCGTCGCACAGCTCTCATCCTTTTATATGTTATCTTAAGACTATTCTCGGAAATACTGGAACATTCTTTTTCTAGGATATTCTGCGTATCGGTAAGTTCAACCAATGAAATCGCGACAACCTTATGCAAATGTGATTCGATTCAGCTTCTATTAATTTCTTGAACCTTCGGTAATGCACTAGCAACTCACGTAGACCTGGTAAATGTAATCTGGAAAATTCCAGTAGCATTATCAATTGATCCGAAAACAAAACTGAACAATTATGCATATGTACACTTTCTAAATATTTATATAAATCAACAACAGCGCTGCACTGACCGAAAATACAGAGCCCTAAAAGTGATGAGTAAACGAAGGCTTGCAACTCGTCATTACTGCTATGACGTCTTTCGCAGAGGTTCCTCCTCTCTTGTCTACCTTTTAAATTGTAACAATGACGTCAGTGAAAAAAACGTCCCAGACATGTTTCCAAAGATCTCCATGCCGACGATTTTGCTGCCTGCAATGTTGTGGAACACCTCACATCCGCCAGATACAGAACGAAGAAAGCATCACACTGGAAGAGGGGATTTCGACTGGGGTGTATAAATTAATGGCAATAAGACAGTTTCTTCAGTCTTCTCGCTTTCACCAGTGCCAGAACAGAACGGAACTGCTCAGTGGTAGAGCTCCAGACTCGTAACCTTGGTGATACTGGGGTTTCGGGTTTGAATCTCCGCCGGGCCGTTCTGGTACAGGGGGACTTTTCCCTCAGAGTTAACACTGGTTCCGACTCCATTTTCCATACGGTCCTTCGAATGGGACTATAAACCGAGGTTCCGTGTGTGAACGCACGCATAACGTCTTGCACACACGTAAAATCCCATCACAAACTTTCGGAAGAGAAGGCCAGTTTAGCTGTTGGTATGGATGACACGTTACACACAGCATGCACCTTGTGTAAGAAATGGAAAGAATGAAGGACGTAAGGTAATTGAGTGAGCAATATTGAACAATATTGACTGGATGACACAGCAAACGACTGAATGAAGGACCCACTGGCAGCTCTTCAGTCGGCACTACCCAGGTAGGTAGCCCGTTGTGTAAACGAGTGTGGATTGTAAAGCGCTAAAAGTGCTTAGAGCTTGGTCTCTAGCCAAGGATAGGCGCTCTGTAAGTAGTCATAATAATAGTAATAATAATATATAATAATAATAATAATAATAATAATAATAATAATAATAATAATAATAATGATGGTGATAATGATGATGTTGATAATGATGATGTTGATAATGATGATGATAATAATAATGATGATGATGATAATAATAATAATAATAATAATAATAATAAAATAATAATAATAATAATAATAATAATTATAATAGCAATGTAAAACTGAAACTGAATGGAAAGGAGCTGGACCACACAGACATGCCAACATATATTGGGTGAAACTAGATGAACGCCTTACCTGGAACCCCTGTCTCAAGAACATTGAAGAGAAAGCAACCAGGAAACTCGCCATCATAAAGAAGCCTCTTGGGTTTGCTAACAGCAACATCCTGCCGAAGGTTTATAAGGTACTGTCAGACCGAGTCAAGAGCATGGCAGCACTGCTTGGGTGGCAGCATAAAAAACAAACACATGTCGCCTGAGCAGAGTTCAACATGCAGCACTATGGTTGATCATGGGCAGGATGAAAACGACGCTCGTCCAGTAATGGGTAAATATATACAGACAGACGTGAGGATAAAGTCTACGTCCATCGAGAGAAGCTCCTTTGCATGCCCTCACAACAAATGCATGCCAAACTAAAGAATTCAACCAAGAACAGGCTGGAGCAGAAACGTTTCAAACACGTCTCCAAAAGCCAACACAGTCAAAATGAAGACCTGCTGCCTACGTCTTCAACTAAAATGGAAATATTTCCCAACTTTGAAGAGCCAGAGCCCCCCCTCCCCCCCATCCCTCCTAGAAAAAGTCTGAATCATTACAGAAATTCCTGGCATATAGGAAGATTGCCAAGTCCCTCACCTGCTAAAAGCTTTGGCATTGGAGATGATCGATGACCGGCACAACCTCAGTGAGGGGACGCACGTGTTCACAGGTGGGTCATGAGAGGGAGCAATGAAGAATGGAGCAGTCATCTTCATCAAACATACTGATAGAGACTGACCCCACAGCCTCTCCTACTGAAAAAAAACATGCCTGCAACTACAAAGCAAAGTCAGCAGCTGTGCTTCATGCTGCACAAACTGTCAGGAAGTCAAACAACCCACCACCCAAGACTGCTTTCTTCACTGACTGGAGATCTCTGCTGCACGGACTTCACAGAATCGAACAGCAGCCGAAAAACATCAAAAAAGCCCTCCACATCTTTCAAGATGATGCCCATTGTACTCCAGCGGATTCCATCCCACTGTGGGATCACTGGGAATGAGATGGCTGCCACTCTGCACGAGGCAGGTAGCAATATGGAGCAGTTTGGCCACCCAGTGACATGCAGAGAGACCACAACTATCTTCCACAACTAATACCAAAACCAGTGATTCAATCCATCAGCTCCAGAGATACCAGCACGCAATCCTTTTCAGATTGAGACTAGCCAGTGCCGACTGCTGAGTACCTCAGCTGAATTAAGGACCGAAAAAGAGGGCGTTATGTTACAACTATGGCATCCTTTACTTGCAGTATATGAGGATCATCACAGTCTGTCTTGAAAGCAGTACTGTTCATACTGGCTGTCCAGAGACCTTTCGTCCTATGATTCAGACTCTTCAGTTGTATATGGATGAACGTTTTGGTCCTCCCTTGACATCATCAAATGAGCTACGCCATCTGTAATTCTGTGGCATTTTCACTACCAATGGTTCAAAACCAAACTCCAAAAGCATCCCAGAGTAGCCAGTAAAGGGTAGAAAAGAAAGCCCTGTAAGGAATAAGCTGTTTAAAATCAACATTTAAAAAAATGACGTAAAGAGTAATAGGTATATGGACAATATTTGAACCATCTTTGAGGATCCAGTTAAGGTTGAAAAGGCGGTCAAAAGGTGTCAAGAGTCAGAGTGGACAGCTCTATCGTTTAATAAACCCAAGCGTTTACAGGGATCTCGTAAGAGACAAAATCTACCACTGACTGACCAAACAATAACATGTTGAATAAATCACTTGTGGCGGAAAAGCAGGGCAAGGTAACAATTTTCCCATCATTACAGCAATGATTAACAAAGGATATAAAAGAAAGACAGAAAAGAGGATGGGTGTGTAAGGGGTTGTGAAAGAAAGACAGTTGGAACAAAAAGAGGGCGTTGTGATATACACGAAAAATCCTCCACCACCAGCATATGGAGGCCATCGTACTCTGTCTTGAAAACTGAACTATTCAGGGGACTTTCGTTTCCCCATTCCGATTCATCAGTGGGACACAGCTGATTGTGTCAGTCCTCCCTTGATTCATCAGTGGGACACAGCTGATTGTGTCAGTCCTCCCTTGATTCATCAGTGGGACACAGCTGATTGAGTCAGTCCTCCTTTGATTCATCAAGAGACACAGCTGATTGTTTCAGACCTCCCTTGATTCATCAATGGGACACAGCTGATTGAGTCAGTCCTCCCTTGATTCATCAAGAGACACAGCTGATTGTTCCAGACCTCCCTTGATTCATCAATGGGACACAGCTGATTGTGTCAGACCTCCCTTGATTCATCAGTGGGACACAGCTGATTGTGTTAGTCCTCCCTTGATTCATCAGTGGGACACAGCTGATTGTGTCAGTCCTCCCTTGATTCATCAATGGGACACAGCTGATTGTGTCAGTCCTCCCTTGATTCATCATTGGGACACAGCGGATTGTGTCAGACCCCCCTTGGCGTCATCAAACAGAATTATACCATTAATGTTTCTGTGGTAATCTCACCACCAAGGGTTCAAAAGCAAAAATACAAAAATAAGACTTTTGGCCTATTCCGTTTTATATTTATTACCTCTTCCTAGTAATTAATATGTTTGTAATTAATGTATGCGTTTGGAATCCGTGTTTCAGGTATCCTAATTTTGTATAAATATTTAGAACCTGCTTCTTCCTCGATAACCATGTTAAGCGTCATTCTGCCGACGTAGTTTATGTATCGTAGATCCTCGATAACCATGTTAAGCGTCATTCTGCCGACGTAGTTTATGTACTTGTAGATCCTCGATAACCATGTTAAGCGTCATTCTGCCGACGTAGTTTATGTATCGTAGATCCTCGATAACCATGTTAAGCGTCATTCTGCCGACGTAGTTTATGTACTTGTAGACTACTTAAAAAACAGGCAGTCTGGAGACATGGCCTTAAGATTGTATTTTATGTTGAATTTCGAAATGTCAAACAAAAAAGAACTATTTTCTACAAAATATAATCAGTGGATTTGCAGTTGGTGTTCGTTTATTTGTTTTTTCTGTATCTGTTTTGTGAATGGATAAAAAATGAGATTGAGAGAGAGAGAGAGAGAGAGAGAGAGAGAGAGAGAGAGAGAGAGAGAGAGAGAGAGAGAGAGAGAGAGAGAGAGAGAGAGAGAGAGAGAGAGAGAGAGAGAGAGAGAAAGAGAGAGTTACTTGATAAGATGCATTTCTTCTGCATTTGGTTTGCTGTCGTCATGGTTGTTATTTGTTTGGTTTGTTTTTTATCACAAATTTTGGTTCTACAATTTGTGCAGGTATGCAGACACTTTAATCTGGGAGAGTGGTGTGGTTGCTTTCTTTATGCCAAAATTTATTGTTTATTTAAAATCGTGGACTTTGAAAATTGTAAAAACGGAACGTACTGAATGTATTCATTTGAGCGCTTTTAACCAATTATTTTACGAAAGTCTTTGTGACAGTAGGGCAAAAGGCTTCACGTGTGAAGTGCCTTCCCTTTCAGATCACCATTACTTTAGCACACGTGTCGAACTTCCTGTCCTGAGCAAGAACACGACCAAGTCATTTGTTCATCCTGAAATTTGTCCCATGCAGCACCTGACTCACGAACTGTTGGCCTGTGATGTGAAGAGTCGGTGCAGGGGACTGCAGAACACTGACACATGGTACAGGGCGACGTGCAGCATGTCCCAGGGACAATCACTGCTGTACTTTTACTGTGGTATATCTGGGGAGTTTGTGCCCTATACTCTGGTGTGTGATTTTAGACAGGATTGTGTAGACGGGCGTGATGAAGATTTCTGTGGGCATGTAGCGTGCAGCGAGGACATGATAGACTGTAAACACAGACAGGTGCATGCTCCAAAGTTTCTGATTGCCTCTTTCGTCCTCTTACAGACTCCGACACATTTGTCTGCCAGAAAGACGTCCCACTGCATATTAAACTTTTTTTTGTCTTTTATTCGCCCAATTCCGATATTTCCTCTTCTTCCATACCCTGTCCGTAGTATTACCTCCTTGGTATTGGTTCTGATCCATACACAGCTACATCCAGATTTAGTCTTCAACACTCTCAGCAACAGCAGTCCGTCCTAAAAGCGTTATTCATTTGACCACGACCAAACACTGTGACCACTAGCTTTATTTAAAAAACAACAACCCCAACTTACAGTACGTAAACAAGTGTTTCGATAACCTGGACTTCTTCAGTGAAGAAAAACAAGTATACAGTCGAAAAAGTCGTAGGTAGCAGACGGTTATGATATATGATAAAAATGAAGCTGCTACATTTTTAACGTCTTGCGAGCCCCTCTCTCTCTCTCTCTCTCTCTCTCTCTCTCTCTCTCTCTCTCTCTCTCTCCTCTCTCTCTCTCTCTCTCTCTCTCTCTCCTCTCTCTCCTCTCTCTCTCTCACTCTCTCCTCTCTCTCTCTCTCTCTCTCTCTCTCTCTCTCTCTCTCTCTCTCTCTCTCTCTCTCTCTCTCTCTCTCTGGATTAACATAAACAAAAAGAAACACGGTCCTATGGAAAAAAAAACCGACAAGCGTATTGTCATGTGACGTAGCCTCACATCACGGCATGTGACGCTCCATCACATGTAGTCCAGTGATATGAATCATTTCCCCATGCCACAACTAAAAAGGAAGAATATTAATGTGGCTTGACTAGTGTAGCAGGCGTTCCCAAATAATTGTGAGAATTACTCATTAAATAAACAAGGGTGGTCATTGGGTGAAAGTGACCACTGAGAGATAGTTTAATACGGGCTGGTAAAGTGCTGGTCGTATTTTGAACACTGAGTATGCACTCACTAGAAGGAGGGAGGAAAGATTCAGTTTTACCCCAGCAGATGGCCTAGAGACTCGAACCTGTCAGGACGTTGGTCAAGGGGTCCTCACCGCTGACCAGTCATTACCAGGTGAGCCATAGATATTTGGGGAAAGCTAGGAAAACCTAACGAAAAGAGAAAGAAAGAATTCATATGTTGAATTGGGAAGCAGGTTACTTACACGAACCTTTTTCGTGTTTCAGCCCTTCACCCTTCACCCTTCACTCTTCACCCCGTCAGCTATTCCTCCTCTGAGACGGGTGGTTAACGATGGCCATGGTGTGGGGAACACACCGGTAGTTCAGCCCCAGCAATTAAAGACTCCAAGTAGAGGAGTCGGATCTCATCATTTCTCCAGTGACAGGAGAATTCAAGGGGGCGACACGTTTTCTGATGCAGACAGGGCATCATGACAGTATGGGGCAAGTCTTATCTCTGATGCAGGTATGGCATCATGATTGCAGGAATTATTTATTCTCCTGGTCTGGATCTTGGGCCAGTTATGTGAAGGCCATGACTTTATAGTCTAGGAGCTTGTGCATATTCTTTCTTCGACGTGAAGGAAGAAACTTGTAAGTAAGAATTTATTGATTTTAATTCGTAACCTGATGTATCTCTCAGTCAAGAGAAGGAGAGATACATGTATAGAATCTGTTTATTAATTGTTCGATTCATTTAGTAAAGTGTTTTCCCCGAAGGAGAGGGGGAGAAGAAGAAACATTCGGGAGTGCGCCTTTTGGTTGATTGGAGGGATTGCGTGTGCGTATGGAGTAAATGCTGTCATGAATGCGTGTGTGCAAAAGTGACAGTGTGACACGTATCTAAAAAATGGGAAAAATAGCAAAAACAGTCAAGTTCACTATAGCCTACCAAGCTTTCCAACTTTAACAAAAGAAGCAGTCAAGAGCCTTGGGAGGTGGTACGATGACTCCTTGAAAGACACACAGAGGGGAGAGGGAACCAAGCAAATGGCAGAAGAAAGCCTGCAGACAATAGACCAGTGTGGGCTTCCTGGCAAGTAAAAGGTCTGGTGTTTGCAGTTCATGCTAGTCCCGACATACGATATCAGCACCAGCACCGTGAATCAATGGATGCTGAAATCAACAAGCATACAAAGAAAGGGCTAGGTATCCCACTAGGTCTCAGTGACGTCGCACTCTATCACCAACAAGCAAAACTGAAGCTTCCTCTAAAATCCGTCCTCGAGGAATACAAGTGCGTAAAGCAAGGTCACCAACCATGCTTGAGGCACTCCGAAGACAGAGCTGTGAGATCAGTCTGGCCAAAGCTAAAGGCTGGCAGAAAATGGAAAGTCTGTGAGGCAGCACACGTGGGAAAGGAAACCTCAAGACTGGGGAAATAACAGGCCACACACAGACCAACACACAGGGGCTGGGATCAACAGAAATGAAAAGGTGGTCAAATCTAAAGAGAAAGCAAAGAGAGACATGGCAATAGAGGAGCTGAAAAAAGAAGAGGACGCAAAGAGAATCCAGAAAGCAATCCAGCAAGGCCAACAAGGACAGTGGACCACGTGGCAAAACGCACTGCAAAGAAGTCTCACCAAGACTGATGTATGGCACTTGGAACCTCCTAGATGCAGCTTCTTCCTCAGATCTGTATATGGCCTCCTTCCCTCAAATTCCAACCTGGTCAAATGGGAGAAATCAGATGACCGTACGTGGCTACTCTATCACGTCAAATAACCAGTGGAATGTGTCCAGATTTCATGCACAACAGCGCTAACCCAGGGAGGCACAACCAAGTGCTCAAGGAGATCGCACATGCGGTTAATACTGCTGGTGGCCGAGGAAGCTCTATGCCACCAGACGCTCCAGCAATAAAGTTCTACACGGCAGGAGGCGACAAATCATGGTCTGGAACATCTGCACTATCACGAGTATGGATGCAGGGTTTACTGGATGGAGTAGACGACTGGCAATATACATTAGACCTTCTAGAATAGGAGGGCCATCCAGCGATCATCAGGAGGAGTGGCATGAGACCTGATATTGTTCTCCACTCAGGTTCGTAAAAGAAATGATTCTGATCGAATGACAAGGAGTTTTTACTGTGGTTGATAGAAAATCTTTTGAAACGGGTCTTAAAGCTCTTCTTAAATTTGATGAAAAGTCAGGTCTTCATATGAATTTGAATAAAACAAGAGCAGTTTGGATCAGGAAGAATGAAAAATAGTGAAGTCCGTTACACGGAACATTTAGAAATTAATTGGAATCCTTCCAAATTTTGAATACTAGGCATCTGGTTTACTAACGATTTGAGAGACTGTGGAAATTGATTATGCATACAAGCTTGCTGACATCAAACACGTATTTAAAAAGTTGGTAAAACGCCAGATACTCCCCCCCCCCCCCCCCACACCATCTCCTTAGTAGAATCGCTATGTATAAATTTGTAATCCATTCCAAACTAATCCACCTCTGGCTGCTTTTGCCAAATCCACCAGATGTGTTTTCCAATCATGCCAAAAAATCTGTTATACATGTGTGTGGAATAAGTAAACAGATAAAATCAGTCAAAACACGGCGCATAAAAAAGGAGACTTTGGTCTTCCTGCGTTACGAACTTTTGCTACATCTTTAAAAGTGTCTCGGATCCATAGAAGTGGAAGATCAAAGCATAGATGGAAAAATATACTACTCAGTAACTTTCCCCAATAGTCTTTGATTAATATACATGGTCCAAATATTGTTTTAAAATTTGCAAAATGCAACCGATTCTGGGCAGACCTTTTGAAGCTTATTAACATTGTTATTACAAATCTGTGGGAAACAATTCTGCAGAACTATTAGCTAAACCAATATACTGCAATAAATGTATTCAAGTCGGGAAAAGAATACATTTTGTCCAAAACATTTGAAAACAAAAATGTTTGCTATCTAGCTCATTTTAATGACGATGGACAGTTTCTTTCATGCTGAAGTTTCAAAGAAAAATCTCAGCTCGTTAACACCCAACCCATCCTGTCGAACATTGTCTTTTGTCCATCTCTCCTTCACTCTTGTATATTTGTATTTATCTGTCTGTCCCCTC
The DNA here is from genome assembly GCA_018398815.1 of Conus ventricosus. Lineage (NCBI taxonomy): Eukaryota > Metazoa > Mollusca > Gastropoda > Neogastropoda > Conidae > Conus > Conus ventricosus. Next base: position 94,454,373 of record CM031609.1, read on the forward strand.
CCTCCCCCCCCCCCCCCCCCATACCCGGAGATGCACATCTTTCGATATAATTGTAATATGCATACCTTTTTGCGTGATACCTTATTGTATACCAAATTATTACAGTGCAAAAGGATACGTACGTGTATAAGCAATGCTTGTTCAACATATTGTCAACAGCTATACTGGGGAAAGGGGGTGGGGGTTGGGGGAGTGGATTGGGGTGGGAGGGAGCGGGTGAACATTTGTACGTAGGAGAGTAGATGGGGAGACTTTTCTTTTTCTTCTCCAGCGTAAAAAAATATTGTAAGAAGTTAATAGAAATGTTTCAAACAATGTTTCTGATCTAACTCATCGTGCCATACGAAAGCAGGATGGAGCAAGCGCACCTCAGCAAGAGTGAGTAGTATGCCAGTCTAGCAAAAGCTTGAGGCAATCCGGCTTCCAGGCCCGGTGTAACAGCCCGTTCTTACCCCCCTCTGGAACGTACCCCGGGGTAAGTCTGGGCTAGCCCGCTTTTACCCCCGGGGGTCATTCTAGGACTAGCTAGAACTTACCCCCTCTAGTTGGAACTTACCCCCGCAGGGGTAAGTTTGGGCTAGCCTGGATTTACCCCCCCCCCCCCCCCAAGGGTCAATCTAGGACTATTTGGAATCTTCCTCCACCCCACCCCACCCTTCAAACAAGAGAGGGTTATTCATGGTTTTCCTCTGCCTTTTCCCAACACGCACACCTGCCTTAAAAATGTGTTAGCCTGCATATTTACACCCCCCTCTCCCATTTCCTATAAGCATACAGTCAGTTGGGTTTAGACAAAGTGTAGTTCTAGACTCTTCTCAATAGATGGACCTCCTACTCCCCCCCTCCCCCCCCCCCCCCCCACAAAGACACACACACACGCACCCTGATTCACTAACAGAAGATACGTATTAACATTTCTCGCGCTAGCTTACATGCGTGGGTCAATATTCGGGTGTGTGAATACGCCCATGCATGCGTGGGAAAGAAAGACGGTTGCATGCCAATGTGACCAAGTGCCAATGTGACCAAGAGCAGTTGTGACAAAATGTCGCTGTGACCACGTGTCATTGTGACCAAGTACCGTTGTTGCTTCATCCCTGTTTGCCTCTACTATTTTACAGCTATTTAGAGTCTCTTGAGTACCTGTGTACCTTAGCTTGTACAATGCAGATGACTAGTGGTCAGTGCCACTGACCACTGGTCATTATGACGTAAATCGGAGATTTCAACTATTTAACAGCTAATTAGTGTTTCCCGAGTGCTTGTGTACCTTGTACAATGTAGATTACTTGTGGTCAGCGCCACTGACTACTAGTAATTATGACGTAAATCGGAGATTTTAACTATTTCGCAGCTAATTATAGTCTCCCGAGTACCTGTGTACCTTGTACAATGCAGACGACTGGTGGTCAGTGCCACTGACCACTGGTCACTATGACGTAAATCAGATATTTCGACTATTTTACAGTTAATCAGTATCTCATGAGTGTTCGTATACCTTTTGCAACGCAGACAACCAGTGGTCAGTGTCACTGACCATTGGTCACTTTAATGTATATCAGAGATTTTAACTAATTTTACAGCTAATTAGTGTCTCCTAGGCGCCTGCGTACCTTGTACAATGTAGATGACTGGGGGGGGGGGGGTGTCAGTTCCAACTGGGGGGGGGGGGGTGCGTTCCAGCTAGTCCTGGAATGAACCCGGGGGTAAAAGCAGGCTAGCCCAGACTTACCCCGGGGTAAGTTCCAGGGGGGGGGGGGGGTAAGAATGGGCTGTTGCACCGGATCTTCGCCGTAGAAGTTAGAGCGATGGAACTGTAAGGTCATCAGCCTATGACCTCATGAAACAGATCGGAATTTCAGGTAAGAAGAGGACCAGAACCATGAAGGCAATGGCAGAGGCAGCCGAAAAGAGTTCCAGCTGGATCTCAACGAGGAGGAACTAATGTGAACTTCATAAGGCTTAACTTTTCCAAATTAGAACAAGTGTCCTGTGGGGTAAGGCAAGGCTCGCCTTGAGATGCCCCCCATCCAAAAGTTGCCAGTTTGAATCCCGGCAGCGCCAAAAGAAAAAAAAAATTGGCAGCAGAAGGGTGGGAGCCATGACCTGGATGCAGCCTGGCCCCCTTAGAGTGTAAGGAGTTCAGGGCTGAAACACCTGTCTGATTTGTTTTTCCTGTGAAGACCATCTGCTGTCAAGCTCTCTCTCGAGCTTCTTCCTACTTCACAGTGAAATTAAAATGGCTGAATATATTGCTGCTGTTGATAATTTGTGGGTGACTTACCAAACTGTTATTAAAACCATTGGTGATTCCAATGGCCGTTCCACACCAGACACGGCAAAAGATGGCTTTGTGCTGTGAAATGAAAAGAGAAACTGACACGATGAGGAATATATAAACATAAGGGTGTACTGAGATAGACATACAGAAGAAGGAAGAAGGGGGCGGTGGTTTGGGAATTTGAGGGGGACCAGGGAAACAGACAGCAGGAGTCGCCGCAGAGGAAAACGAGTGACGGACTGGATACACAGAGAGAGCTTTGGGAGAGACGGAGTGTAGGCGAGAGACTGGACACACAGAGAGAGCTTTGGGAGAGACGGAGTGTAGGCGAGAGACTGGACACACAGAGAGAGCTTTGGGAGAGACGGAGTGTAGGCGAGAGAGGAAGATGACAGAGAGAAAAAGAAACACTAGATATGGACATGGATAAAATGTTTATGCCTATTGTGTATGTGTTCAGACATGGGAAAAGATTCAGCGAGACCGCTGGTGCAGAAAGGAGAGGGCTGTCAAAAGGGAGAGAAAGATAAAGGTATTACAAAGGGAGAGAAAGATAAAGGTATTACAAAGGGAGAGAAAGATAAAGGTATTACAAAGGGAGAGAAAGATAAAGGTATTACAAAGGGAGAGAAAGATAAAGGTATTACAAAGGGAGAGAAAGATAAAGGTATTACAAAGGGAGAGAAAGATAAAGGTATTACAAAGGGAGAGAAAGATAAAGGTATTACAAAGGGAGAGAAAGATAAAGGTATTACAAAGGGAGAGAAAGATAAAGGTATTACAAAGGGAGAGAAAGATAAAGGTATTACAAAGGGAGAGAAAGATAAAGGTATTACAAAGGGAGAGAAAGATAAAGGTATTACAAAGGGAGAGAAAGATAAAGGTATTACAAAGGGAGAGAAAGATAAAGGTATTACAAAGGGAGAGAAAGATAAAGGTATTACAAAGGGAGAGAAAGATAAAGGTATTACAAAGGGAAATGAGTGGGGAAGGGGAACAAAAGAAGTCAAGGGGTGGAGAGACAGAGGCATGACCAGAGTGACAAATACAGACAGGAGCAGTCTGAAGGAATGACAGAAAAGGGAAAATTCGACGATGGGGAAGATTTGAAAAGGTGGTAGGGTGGATGCAGAAGAAATGATTGATTGAGACCAATACTGATAATGAGAGAGAGAGAGAGAGAGAGAGAGAGAGAGAGAGAGAGAGAGAGAGAGAGAGAGAGAGAGAGAGAGAGAGAGAGAGAGAGAGAGAGAGAGAGAGAGAGAGAGAGGCTGTTACACTTCATTAATTTGCCCAACAAGACTTATGGCTTTCCACCTGAAGTACACATACCTACCAATTTATCAAAACAGTAGCTAATTATATATTAGCTATTTTGGACAAACCAGGCGTCTTTTGAATGGCTTTATTGGGACACCTGTGCTCTTTGAATACTTGAAGTGTTGTTATTACCAAGAAAAGTGTATTTTCCTTCCTTTTTTCTTTTTTTTTGTATTGTCCCATCTTCTGTGCCATCGTAGTGGCAGTGCACCCACGCCGCTAATTCCAACACCTCATCTACAGCCACAGTCCGGTTAGCCCCGCCGCAGCCAGTCAATGTCAAGTCGTCAAGAGGCAACCCACCGGACCTCATCTACAGCCACAGTCCGGTTAGCCCCGCCGCAGCCAGTCAATGTCAAGTCGTCAAGAGGCAACCCACCGGACCTCATCTACAGCCACAGTCCGGTTAGCCCCGCCGCAGCCAGTCAATGTCAAGTCGTCAAGAGGCAACCCACCGGACCTCATCTACAGCCACAGTCCGGTTAGCCCCGCCGCAGCCAGTCAATGTCAAGTCGTCAAGAGGCAACCCACCGGAGGAAACATTGCGTTGCTGCCGAGTCACTTCGGTGGTGTTGAGTGGCGACTCTTCTGATCCAATATACGCAGGACACCACCTACTAAGCTCTCTTTCCGGAGGGCGCCACTATGTCCATCCAATGACAGCACCCATGGACTTGCCGATACCGATTACCCCGACGAAATCAAACCAAAGCTACAGATGTGGAGAGGGCATCAGAACTGAGGTCACCATGAGAGCAGGGTATGAAGGGCCACATAATTTCTTTTGTAATGTAGATCAGTGAGAATGAAGATGATGAAGACGATGCTACGGATTTCCATTCCGGTCTAGGACTGCATGATAGGGCTGTACTCAACGCTTCCTTTCATAATATATCCGGACATCAACCAGGCCCGAGAGATACAGACTGCTGCAGTGTTGGCAAGGAAATATGAGCAGCACTCCCAGAGACGCATTCTTAAAGTGGGAGAAAATCGACTCTGTAGTCCCAGTCTTCCCACCTGAGGCCGTAGCAAACTCAACTCTGAAAAGAGCCATTTAGGTCTAGATCCTATTTTGGCCCTCTGCATCGTTACGACACTTATCCAGAAAAACATTAGTGCCATGGAGAGCAGGCACCAGGGGCGATCGGCTTTATTGTCGGCGCGAGGCTTTCCCGACTCTTTATCTGAAAAGTCCACATTTGATGTGATACCTCACGTAGAAAGATCTCTGTCATTAAAAGATCTACAACTCGAGCTGGACACAAGATAGTTACAGCACCTGGTTCCTGTTTTCACCAGAGTGTATCAAGGATGCAGCATCTGTCCTCTGCTGTTCACTGAAGGAATAAAGAAATAGAATTATAACCTTGTCTTACCAAGGAACAATTCTGTCATAAGGGTCAGTTGACTGAACATAAAAACGTATACGTCCTGACTGTATTTGTATCATCCAGTAAATTACTTTTTCGAAAGTGGAAGCTTTGAATCCGTGTAGGGAACCCGATTTTGCCGATCTTTTACCTATTGGTTACGCATAAAACCTTTGTGTGTTATCTCGTGTTATGTTATCTTCGTTAAAGATGAATGTTAAGAATATTGTTTCCAATACTTTGTTTAGTGTGTACATATGAAGAAAAGATGTGATGGGTTTTACAACTGCATATCACACTACGACGAGCACTCTTGTGACCCCTTAGGGCATGTATTTAACGAAATTAATCCCCCGCTGTGATCAACTTTGACAGACCTGGAGGTTTCACCGTTAACCCAATCCAAAACAACATCATGGAATGCCCAGATACTCATTTTCAGTGTCATGACGATGGCTATTGTCTCCCTGTCTACGTCAGATGTAATGACATGACGGACTGTCCGGGTCATGAGGATGAAGCTGACTGTGAGAATTACGAGACGTGCCCAGGTTTTTTCCGATGTCGTGACAGTGCCAAAACAATCTGTGTGCACGTGAATCACCTGTGTGATGGTCTGCCGCAATGCCCACTGCATGATGATGAACTGATGTGTCACATCACTTGTCCTGCATCATGTGCCTGCTATGGTTTTGCCTTCTCCTGCAACAGCACTTTTCTCACCAGCTCTTTCCCTCAGCTTCGCTACCTTGAAGCTTCGGGTAGTAGAATGCATATAAATGACGCCATTCATAACATTTTGCTGGTTCACTTGGGGATTGAGGCATGTGGATTAATGAACTTAACAGAAGTCGTATTACCAAATATTCACAGTATGGATCTTA
>CM031609.1:94465230-94467730 GCA_018398815.1 Conus ventricosus
ATCTTCCGTCCTGACTCTGCACTTGGAGTTTATGTATATCTGCTCAATGGCCGACACAACTTTCTCTGGGATGCTGTACGTTTTCATGATTTTCTACAATGATGGTCTGTGGACACTGTCAAACGCTTTGGAGAAGTCAATGAAGCTGATTTCTGGATGATCTGTCTTAGTGTGAAGATCTGTTCCGCACAGGATCGTTTAGGGCGGAAGCCGTCTTGTTGTTCTCTGAGTTCATTGTCCACTACGTCGCGCAGTCGGTTGAGGATGACCTGGCAGTACACTTTCCCTGGTATCGACAGTACAGTAACTCCTCTCCAGTTGTCGCACTCTGAGAGGTTGCCTTTTTTCTTAGGAATACAGAAGACTTCACTATTTTTCCAGTCCTCTGGGACGACGCCAGAGTTCCAGGCCTGGTTACAGAGACTGCAATCCAAGAGACAATGCAGTCACCACCGCCTTTGAGCATTTCCGCTGTTATTCCGTCAAACCCAGGGGACTTATTGTTCTTTAATATCTTGATGGCTGTTCTGATCTCCTCTTCAGTGAAGTCATCGGTGTTGATTGGGAGCAGGAGGGATGGGTCTTCTGCCTCAGCTGGTGTCGGTGGCTCGGGTCTGTTTAGAACTTCTTTGAAGTGCTCGGCCCATCTTGCAAGCTTTTCCTCGCCTCTTGACAGAAGTGTGCCATCTTTTGCCTTCACAGGTCCAGAGCCAGTACTCACAGTACCAGTTATTTTCTTTGCGATCTGGTAGACATCTCTCATGTCGTTGCACTTGGCAGCTTCTTCGGCATCTTCTGCTTGCTTATCCAGCCACTCCCTTTTATCTTTATGGGCATTTCGCTTCACCTGCCTGTCCTTCTCGATGTACTCCTGGTAGTACACTGCTTGGTTTGAGGAGCAGTTGTGTCTCTTCTGGTGGAGTTCTTTCCTCTCTGCTATCAATTCCCATGTGTCATCACTGATCCAGGATTCCCGTAATAGCTCCTTAAACCATAGGATTTCTTTCCCAGCTGTTGCCATGGTATCCTTCATCTCCTCCCACCATTCTGTCGATCCTGGCATTGTTTCAGTTGGGACTGAATACCTGTTGCCCAGGAAAGCTTGGAACTGGGCCTCTGAGTTGGGGTCCTTTAGCTTGCTTGTGTTGTATCTCTTGGACAGAGTCTCTTTCTTCTTTCTTAACTTCAGCTTGATATTGAGCTTTGCTATCACCAAATGATGGTTACTGAACACGTCTGCTCCACGGTACACGCGTACATCTTGCAGGCATGGGGTTCTCCACCTTGGTCCAATCGCGATGTGATCGATTTGAGTCCGAGTCCTGTGATCATTTGATATACATGTGATCTTGTGAATATCATTATGCTGGAATAGTGACGACCCCATTTTCATGTTGTTCATTGCTCAGAACTGCAGGAAGCGTTCACCATTATCAATTCTCTTGCTATACCCATGTGGACCAAGGACATGCTCAAAGCCAGACCGATCCTCCCGAATCTGTGCATTCAAGTCGCCCATGATCAACGAGATATCATGGCGTGGTACTTTTTCAACCAAGTCTTGAAGCTGCTGGTAGAAGGTATCTTTGTCTGCATCGTCGTGGTCATTGGTTGGGGCGCAGCACTGGATGATGGTGACCTTGGCGTGTGACGTGATGAATCGTGCTGTCAGGAGGCGCTCGTTCACTGGCGTCCATTCTTCCAGTGCATTGCCTGCTTGTCTGTCAAGGATAAGAGCGACGCTGTCACGGTGGATGTTGTCATGACGACCTGAAAACAGGATGCTCATGTATTCTGATGTACATTTCTCTGACTCTGTCCAACGAGTTTCGCTAGGACCTAAGATGCAACACATCATAGATTTTCCAAAAATGTTTTAATAGGACAAATAAAGTCAAAATTAAACGAACTTGAGAGAAAAAATATTGGGTATTTTCGATCATTTGCATTTATATTTCAATTCAAGAAGATAAAAGATTTTGGAAATATATAATTTACATCAATTTCATGAGCATGCAAAGCAGACACGTTTTCAATGCTATTTGTATTGCCACTTTCGTGCAGGTAGACTGAAGTTTCACATGCACATCAACAGAGACGAAAACACTTTCCTCTTCATTACAATAGTTCTGTTGAGACAGCCCCCTGTCTTTATCGTCAGCTGTGCCACGTGCTTCTGCTCTAAATACAAAGTATCCAAGTTTCGAGTTGGGTGGTGACAAAATCAGCAAATGTGATGCATGTAAATTATTCACTGTCGTTAGTACACATGACATCAGATTCGAAAACGATAGGATCCAAAAGCTGAGTTTGCGATTATTCCCTTCTCTTACTTGCTTACTTGCTTACTTGCTTACTTACTTACTTACTTACTTACTTACTTACTTACTTACTTACTTAGGCACATAGCTCAAGAGTGAGCATAGGCCATCGACAACACTCCGCCATCGCACTCGGTTCTGGGCTGCTCGCTGAATGCCTGTCCATTTGGTCCCCTACC
>CM031609.1:94482425-94489925 GCA_018398815.1 Conus ventricosus
CTTTCAAAATTGCGATGTACACCTATTCTTATTTCTCATTAGATTATTTTATTTTAATCAGTCTGAAGGCATTTTGTGGAGTCCCAGAGCTCAGTTGGGTCATGGACCATAGTAGGGGGACGACAAGGTTCTACTGTACATCCAATACGTCCAGAACATCTGTGAGCTAGCGATTGTAAGGGAAACGTACTTCCAGTTCTGAAACCACCGTTTGTTTTGGCAGTGAAATCGAAAACTACTCGTGCTCACTTGCTATATGCGCGCGCACTCTGCCCAAATGCTACCGTCCAAAATAAGGAAATTGAAGTCACTGTGAGATCAGTACTGAGTAACACTTTGGCAACGGTCAGACGCTAGCAGTAAGACGATAATACTTTAGTGACAACTAGACACTCGTCCGTAAACTTGGGTATTCACCCCCAGCTGACGTGCGTGTGCCGTTATTGTTAGTCGCTCATCGGGAGAAGCGTACTTGTACGTTGTGTCACAGAGGCTCACTCTTTGTTAACCATGCTTTTCCATATTCAACTAATTTTACGCAGTCTCATGCGCTTGTTCTGTGTGTGTGTGATTCAGTCTTTTCGATTCTAGGTGTGTTTGGACTAATGAATTCTCTGTGTGATCGAATTTGTAACTGATTCATCGTCAGTGAATCAGTCGCCATTTCAAAACGGACGTAAGCCTTGCATGGGTTATTTACTCCTGATTCGGGAAAGCGATTTTGATCGGCCAGTTGCGAGCAATATTGGTTGGGGAAGATAATCCGAATAGAACATTGTTCTAATCTGCCAACTATCAACTCGCGAAACAGCGGACAGGTTCGGCCAATGCTGGAAACAGTGTCGCTCAGCTCGTCAAGCCCCGAAACTTGCTACGTCTGCGGCTCGCCTCAACATCTCTATGGGTCTCGTTAGAGGTTGTGATGGAGTAGCCGGTGCCGTCGCCATGCCAGATTACATCTCTATGGGTCTCGTAGAGGTTGTGATGGAGTAGCAGCCAAGGATGAGACCATAATCAGGGTTCTCCATGACTGCTGCGTTGATCTGCGCCCTTTCAAGTGTATACCCACAGTCAAGTGCGATAGTTACGTGTAAAGTACTTGAAGACAGAGATTAGGTTCTTGGGGACTCGTCTCGGATATACGCACTACTCTGGTGGCTGCGAGAGCCTCGTGAAAGAGGAAGTCCTGAGGAGGATGAAGAGGGGGGAGGGGGTGGGGGGGGGGGGTGAATAAGGACAGCGACACACTGATGTAAGCAGCCAATAAGACAACTAGAAAGAGAGAGCAAAGAAAGGAAGGGGTGGGTGGGTGAGGGGAGGGGATGTGATAAGGAGTGGTGAGGAAGGTGTATGTGATGTCCACTCTCTCTCTCTCTGTCTCTCTCTCTCTCTTCTCTCTCTCTCTCTCTCTCTCTCCTCTCTCTCTCTCCTCTCTCTCTCTCTCTCTCTTTCACACACACATACATACACGCGCGCGCACGCACACACGTATACACGCTACGTACGCACACACACGTACACACAGACACGCACGCACACAAGCACACACACACACACACACACACACACACACACACACACACACACACACACACACACACACACACGCACGCACGCACGCACGCACGCACGCACGCACGCACGCACACACACACACACACACACACACACATATGCATACGAGTGGTGTGTGTGTGTGTGTGTGTGTGTGTGTGTGTGTGCGTGCGTGCGTGCGTGCGTGCGTGCGTGCGTGCGTGCGTGCGTGCGTGTGTGCGTGCGTGCGTGCGTGCGTGCGTGCGTGTGTGTGTGTGTGTGTGTGTGTGTGTGTGTGTGTGTGTGTGTGTGTGTGTGTCCCCTACATATAAGATTAAACGAAAAGTTGGGTCCTGTTAATTCAATACAAGATAAAATCAGGAAGTATAATTACAATCGAGCAGACTGGGATAAATTTACATCAATTTTAATATCTTCTTCTACTGACATTCATCAAAATGAAGACGTGGATCGTATGTATGATCATTTCACAAGATCTGTACTTCACGCGGCTGATTCTTCTATTCCCAGATGTTCGTGTGTTTCTACATCTAAATATGCAGGGAACTTGTGGTGGACAGACGAGTGTGAAAGAGCAAAACAAGAAAAGATTTCTAAGTATAAAATCTATCTATGCAGTAGATCTCCATCTAAACTCAGAGATTCAAAGGTGGCTAAATCAGCATATAACAAAATATTAGCCAAAGCAAAGTGTGAATACTGGTCAAGCTTTTGTGAGGAAGAGGTAAGTTCTCCTTCAGATAGGAGTAAAATATGGAAGAAAATTCGATATATGAAGCACGGGGTTTTCATTCCTAAGTGCAAAGTAACATTTGAAGATAATAAATTTCCAACAACTTATCAAAAAGCGGAAAAGTTTGCTGATATCTTTTCAGTAAACAGCAGACTAGAAGGTCTTTCAAGAAAATGTAAGACATACAGACAGGACCAGGAAGCTAAACTAGAAATTAAAGATCCAGAATCTAACGATAACTTATACTTCAACTCTCCTATTACGTTTTTGGAACTAAAAGAAGGAATCTCAACATCGAGTAATAAAAGAACAGCTGTTGGCCGTGATGAAATTGCCAATGAAATGCTGAAACATTTACCAGATAATTGGGTGCAGTATCTTCATAAAATAATGGAAACATGCTGGAGTGAAGGTAAATTACCAGCCGTGTGGAAACATTCAATTATAGTTCCCATACTTAAAAATGGCAAACCCTGTAGAGATGTCAACAGTTACAGGCCAATCTCTCTTACTTCACACACATGTAAGTTAATGGAGAAGATAGTAACTGCTCGACTAATTCACTATTGTGATAAAAACAATGTTATTCCAGTCCATCAAGCTGGTTTTAGGTCGGGAAGATCTACAACGGATCACTTGGTTAAGCTATCTACCAATATAAAACGCCAATTTGCTCGTAGGCAAAACGTGCTGGCAACATTTTTTGACATTAAACGAGCCTACGATCAAGTGTGGCACGCTCAATTGTTGTTTAAACTGAAAAGAGCAGGTATTTGTGGGAGAATGTTTTCGTTTGTGAAAGATTTTCTTTCCTGTAGAACTATTGAAACAAGAGTTGAAAATGCGTATTCTTCCCAGAGAGATTTACATATGGGAGTTCCTCAAGGACCCATCATTGCTCCTTATCTTTCAGTATTATCATATCAGATCTTTCTAAGAAGATATCAAAAAATGTCAAGATTGTTCAATATGCTGATGACATTTGTATTTGGTTGGATGCAAAATTGAAGTATATTTCAAACAGAAAACTGAAACAAATTCAGATCTGTTATCAGTCTGAATTAGATAAGATAAGTGCTTTCTTGACAGAGAATGGTTTATCTTTATCTGTTGAAAAAACTCACATGATGGTATTTAGTGCTGGTGACCCTCCCAGAAGATTACCTAGTTTCTTTATCGACGGAGCTGAGCTACAATTCAAAGACATCACAAAATTCTTAGGTGTCTATTTTACATCGAAATTATCATGGAAATTTCACATTGAAAACAGTCTATCAAAAGCTCAAAAAAGCTTAAATTTGCTTAAAATTATAAGCAGACAAAATTGGGGTAAAGAAACAAAAAGTTTGACTCTTCTTGCAACATCTTTGGTTAGATCAAAGCTGACTTACGGTCAAGAAGTTTATTTTTCTGCTCCTAAATATCTTATGAAGAAATTACAAAGTATTGACTCTAAGGCATACAAATTAGCTTTGGGATTCCTGTCCACACTCCGACTATTGCTACGTATGGGGAGGTTGGTGTTCTACCTTTGAACAATTATCGAGAACTGTCTTCACCTAAGTACATTATAAGAAGCAGTGCTGTTGAAAATGTCAACGTGAATGAAAATGTACTTAGATCAGATCTTCAATTTCCAAAAAGAGCAAGGGCCATAAAATCTTTGACAACAATAGCCACTTATACTTCAGATATTCACAGTAGATTAGATCTGAAAACTAAAGATATAGGTAAGCGTTCGATTACGTCTCCAATTCCTCCATGGGAACTGAACAGAGCAGATTTTGACCTTTCCAATGACGATCTAAAAAAGAGTGATAACCCTCACCTACTTGCTTTTTCTTTTCGATCTCGTGTTCATTCAAATTATTCTAACCATTTGAAGGTATATACCGATGGTTCTCTTATTGACACTAATGTGGCGGGTGCTGGGTTTGTAATACCTGGACTAAAGAAAGAAAAATCGTTTCATATTGGTGCAGGTCATTCTGTTTTCACCGCAGAACTGGTGGCCATTCTCATGGCTCTGCGATACATTGTTAATCTTCCTATGGTTATATTTCCAATACTTTTTTGTGTTGACTCTAAGTCTGTCTTATTTACACTGAAATCCATGAAGTCTAGAGACAGATGTGACCTAGTAATTGAAATTAATCATCTCATACATTTTCTAATTCAAAAGGGTTCCAGTGTAACATTTACTTGGGTTCCATCACATTGTGGTATTTATGGAAATGAATGGGCAGACAGAGTAGCTAGAGGAGGTGCAGTACAAAGAATTCGTTGTGAAAACGTTCATATTCCTTTGTCTGTAAAGGAATGCTATAATCTTTTAGAAAAAGACACCAAAGCCCGTGTGGGTTATAATGTAAATCGGCACACCTCTTACAGCATGTCTTTGTTGAATGTTTTTCCGAGGGAAATTTCCAGTTTGTGTTTTAGACTTAAATATAATTCATTAAAATGTAAATATGTTGATACTGCAAAATGCATATGTGGAGAAAAACTTCTGACATTTCATGTACTATTTAATTGTCCCACTATGCGGCAGTACTTACCCAATTTTCAGTTACCAGATAATCCTACAGTTGATGATTTTAAGACTCTAACTTCAAATCATTCATTTTTGGCTAATGTATCAAAATATTTACTTCGCAGTCCTATCGGTACATTAGTATGATATTTCAGTATTTTTTAAGCAAGCATTGTTGATGTTGTTCATGTCCAGTGATTTAAGCTTTATTTTTAATTATGTTTTCATTTGTATAATAATATCAATGTCATCTTGATGTATATCATTTACAAATATCATAATCGTCTAAAAACACGCCATGTGAAAAGACGTAAAACTAAACAAACAAACAAACACACACACACACACACACACACACACACACACACACACACACACACACACACACACACACACACACACACACACACACACACACACACACACCACACACACACACACACACACACACTGATTCACCGTATGCTTATTAGTTTAATGAAACACGAAAAGTTGAGCCAGCATACGTAGGAAATCAACAAAACATAAAGCAATAGAACAGTAAAAAAAAAAGAAAAAGTCCCACTTAGTGCTGTACAGTGGGTGACACATGCTCCAGGTGTTTAAAAGCACTGGCATATGTTTCACTAGTACACCTGTATTCAGTAGCACAGACATAAACAAACGTCTACTGCACTCTGTAGTTAAAAAATACACCTTTGCAGGTATGCGTAGCAGACTCGTGCCCTTGGTACACTCACCTCTGTTACATGAAGAGGAATGGGTGGAGAGATGGCATGGGAGGGGGGGGGGGGGGGGGAGACTGTGTAGCAGTCTTCCTGTCAGTTCCGGTGTGAAGACGTTTTACAAGCTCCCAGTGATCGTGCTTCATTTTACACTTGCCATCAGTTCTCCTTCACTTTTACACTTGACATTGGTTCTCCTTCACTTTTGCACTTGCCATCAGTTCTTCACTTTTACACTTGCCATCAATTCTCCTTCACTTTTACCCTTGCCATCAATTCTCCTTCACTTTTACCCTTGCCATCAGTTCTCCTTCACTTTTTTACACTTGCCATCAGTTCTCCTTCACTTTTACACTTGCCATCAGTTCTCCTTCACTTTGTTACACTTGCCATCAGTTCTCCTTCACTTTACACTTGCCATCAGTTCTCCTTCACTTTTACACTTGCCATCAGTTCTCCTTCACTTTTACACTTGCCATCAGTTCTCCTTCACTTTTACCCTTGCCATCAGTTCTCCTTCACTTTTACCCTTGCCATCAACTCTCCTTCACGTTTACCCTTGCCATCAGTTCTTCACTTTTTTACACTTGCCATCAGTTCTCCTTCACTTTTACACTTGCCATCAGTTCTCCTTCACTTTAACACTTGTCATCAGTTCCCCTTCACATTTACACTTGCCATCAGTTCTCCTTCACTTTTACACTTGCCATCAGTTCTCCTTCACTTTTACACTTGGTATCAGTTCTCCTTCACTTTCACACTTGACATCAGTTCCCCTTCACTTTTACACTTGCCATCAGTTCTCTTTCATTTTCACACTTGGTATCAGTTCTCCTTCACTTTCACACAGGTTATCATTTCTCCTTCACTTTTACACTAACTATTAGTTCTCCTTCACTTTCCCACTTGCTATCAGTTCTTCACTTTTACACTTGCCATCAGTTCTCCTTCACTTTTACACTTGCCATCAGTTCTCCTTCACTTTAACACTTGTCATCAGTTCTCCTTCACTTTAACACTTGCCATCAGTTCTCCTTCACTTTAACACTTGCCATCTGTTCTCCTTCACTTTTACACTTGCCATCAGTTCTCCTTCACTTTTACACTTGCCATCAGTTCTCCTTCACTTTTACACTTGCCATCAGTTCTCCTTCACTTTTACACTTGCCATCAGTTCTCCTTCACGTTTTGCTGTAGTTTTAAAGTGAGGTGACAGTAGGCGGAAACTGACACAAATTCCAAAGAAGATTGACTGTTCCGCCGGACGAAAGAGACAAAACAAACCACAAGACAAAACACGACGCGTTTCGACCTCTTTGGTCTTCTGCAGGCAAGACACACGACATTCAAAACAATGAAAACGAAGAACGAACAATCACTTAATATCTCCTCACTTTGGACGCAAAATGGATGCCTGTCACTTTCGCGAATCTTCTATTAAGTTTGTTTGTTTGTGTGTGTGTGTGTGTGTGTGTGTGTGTGTGTGTGTGTGTGTGTGTGTGTGTGTGTGTGTGTGTGTGTGTGTGTGTGTATGTGTGTGTGTGTGTGTGTTGCTTTCGATCTGAATTTTTGTTTAAAGTGGGTCGCACGAGATGTCGTTGCACTAATTCATGATGTGTCTTTTTTTTTTTTTTTTTTTTTTTACAAGTAATTAACACTGTTTCTGGCATTTTGCGTTTTCCGCCCTAAGCTCCTTACATTTAAAGAGGGCTGGAAAATAAATCCGTCAGTAGTAGAATATGTTATCGTACCCTTGAATCGACTGCACGGAAGAGAGCTCAAACAAATGTTGACACGTCTACCGAGATTTCATCCAACCAATGGGAAGCTTTTCCAATAGACCTTGTATTAAGAAAAATGCCTGATCTTCCAGTTTATTATTCCAGACAAATATCTTCCCTTATAATTCGATAAAAGCTAAATGCTTTGAAAACAAAGTTTAGCAAAAATACTAA
>CM031609.1:94494925-94534925 GCA_018398815.1 Conus ventricosus
GCCCAAATATATATAAACTAACAAATCATTCATCTTTCTGTTTAGCATTAACTCAGTAACACAACAAAGGTACACGTAACTCTGTCTGTCTGTCTGTCTCTCTGCCCCCTCCTCTCCCCCCTCCCTCTCTCTCTCCTCTCTCTCTCTCTCCTCTCTCTCTCTCTCTCTCTCTCTCTCTCTCTCTCTCTCTCTCTCTCTGTGAAATCATCCAATAAATGACAAAACAAAGCACACCAAGGATGATATTTGACCTAATACATTTATGCAGCATGTGTTTTACTTGTATATTTTCCCGAATGTTTTGTGTCAGGGTATTGTGATAAACAAAAGCTCACACTCGGACACACATCTTACGCACTCAAACTGCTTCATAAGTAGTGTTGTGTCGAGATGTGTTTCTGTGTGTCTGCTGAAGAACAATGTTCCTCGTGAACCTCACATTGAAGTCAGCTTATTATGCGTTCTAGTAATTTCTTGAGCTACATCTGGGCCACTAGTATGACGTATTTGCATTTCCATCTTTAGATCAGCTCTACCTGGTCATTTAATCAGTCGGGCTTTGCTGACAGGATTCAACTTAATGCCTCGTGTCACGTCATGCCTTCGCTCCTTTCTACAAGAGACTGAATATTGCTTGATAGTGTTTATGCAGGCGCGACAGATAATTTTTAAAGAAAAATACACTCGACAGAAAAATCGAATAACTCAAACAAATTCAAATTACTGATTGTAGCTTTGGTGTTTATCAGTTCTGCTCTATCCCATTTTTACTTATTGTACGTGGATAAGTAGAGACGAGGGAAGAGGAATAGGAGACGGAGAAGAGAGCGAGTTGACACATCTTCCACATCAACACCGGCGCGTTGGTTTCCTCTTGCTTTTATTTCAAATCATAGTTGAACCAAACGAAACCCATCTGGATCGAACCAACCGCACCGACCTAATAAGACATAAACAATGATGATCATAAACATGGGGTATTACTAAGAATACATAAGCTGAAAAACATAATCGTTCAACAAGAGAAACGGTTTCATTACGTGCATTTAACAAAAGTTCAAAGTAGGGAAGAGATCAACATTAATAAGGCACAATTATTCAAATCAAGCCAAGACAAGTATGAAATTTTCATAGTGGACTTGTAAATCATACATTAAAACAATATAGTCCCTGCAGCACATAGACATTATCAAAATTAAGGTGCAAAGTTTTACAACAAAAATGCACAAAAGGGGCCTCCCCGTTGTGAACGGTAAGAGGTAAAAGCATGTCTCTACAAACCAACAACACAACCATATTATAAACATTACATTAGTTGCAAACGGCAGGACTTACGAATAAAAGCATGGATCATAAAGACTCAGCAGATAACTGTTTTCAACGAACATACATATACATAAAAAGGGACTCCCTGTTGCGAACGGCAGGAATAATGAACGATGCATGAAATTAATGAACTTCCAATTTTGCATAGCAAAGCATCACCTGGGCCGTATAGCAGTTACACAACTGTATGAAAAATGGTACGAAATCTGCTTGGAAACTACCAATCATCTGCTTAGTGTCCACATATTTGATCAAACTTAAAAAGGACTCACATCGCACGTCAACCAGCCTATTAAATCTATTTTTCCTCTTCCGTAGACACACCCATCTTAGGACAGTGCGTGCGAAGCTGCATATGGGTCAACTCCTCTCGCTGATGGTTCCCCTATTTGAAATTCGATTTCAAGTAGGTCCCATCATCCCCCGTTTGAGGATTAACTCCTGCCAACTCTCTCCTCTCAAACGTTAGGCAGAATCATGCCAGTTACATTGTTTTTTTTCTTTAAAAAAAATTATTATTATCATGCATTTACTGAGATCGTCACTTTTTTTTGCCAAATATCAAGTTAGTGTTTCTCAGTGTTCTATCTAGACCTGAAACGTGCAACAAATCTCTTTTCCCAAACTTTCCTGCCATGCTACATTGGTAGTCCAGTGTTGTGGGCAAAATTTACTGTCTCCATCGGCAACTTTGCCGGTTCCCACAGTTTCTCCCTCAGGTCCACTGCTGTGGACCATTGGGCTGGTGTCTGTGGACCAGTGCCACACGGGAACCCAACCGTGCGAGAGATCTGTAGCCTGTAGAAGTTCAGAGGAGCCGAAAAATGTCCTGTTCTCAGTCTAACGATGTTGCACCCTAGCCAGCTGGTGGCTACCATCTTCTTCAAGCCCTATTCGTGAATGCTGTTTAAAGAATGGTTTTAAAGGAGGTTTTAACCCCTGCATATGATATTTGGTGGTAGTGTGGTCCTACTTATTGTTTTCCCCATGACAACACAAGCAGAAGGGATCGACTGCAACACCAGGTTTGCTATGAAACTCAGTGTTTGAATCTCTCATCTTGCGTATTGGACGGTCTGGTCTGTCTGTCTTTTTGGTCACTTTGCACTGCATCATATCAATGTGAGGGGACCCAGTAGCTGAATTCTTCTGTTTTCGGGAGAGGGAAAACCACTTGGCCTCATTTTCTGTTTTGTTGACTGTGACCATGTTCTCTTCAGTCCAGTCTGAGAACGAGTTCAAAGTTAGTTTCCAGCTGAGGTGACTGCAGGGGAGTTCAAAGTTAGTTTCCAGCTGAGGTGACTGCATGTTGAGTTCAAAGTTAGTTTCCAGCTGAGGTGACTGCAGGTGGAGTTCAAAGTTAGTTTCCAGCTGAGGTGACTGCAGGTGGAGTTCAAAGTTAGTTTCCAGCTGAGGTGACTGCAGGTGGAGTTCAAAGTTAGTTTCCAGCTGAGGTGACTGCAGGTGGAGTTCAAAGTTAGTTTCAAAGTGAGGTGACTGCAGGTGGAGTTCAAAGTTAGTTTCCAGCTGACGGGACTGCAGGTGGAGTTCAAAGTTAGTTTCCAGCTGAGGTAACTGCAGGTGGAGTTCAAAGTTAGTTTCCAGCTGAGGGGACTGCAGGTGGAGTTCAAAGTTAGTTTCCAGCTGAGGGGACTGCAGGTGGAGTTCAAAGTTAGTTTCCAGCTGAGGTGACTGCAGGTGGAGTTCAAAGTTAGTTTCCAGCTGAGGTAACTGCAGGTGGAGTTCAAAGTTAGTTTCAAAGTGAGGTGACTGCAGGTGGAGTTCAAAGTTAGTTTCCAGCTGAGGTAACTGCAGGTGGAGTTCAAAGTTAGTTTCCAGCTGAGGTGACTGCAGGTGGAGTTCAAAGTTAGTTTCCAGCTGAGGTGACTGCAGGTGGAGTTCAAAGTTAGTTTCCAGCTGAGGTGACTGCAGGTGGAGATCAAAGTTAGTTTCAAAGTGAGTTGACTGCAGGTGGAGTTCAAAGTTAGTTTCCAGCTGAGGTGACTGCAGGTGGAGTTCAAAGTTAGTTTCCAGCTGAGGTGATTGCAGGTGGAGTTCAAAGTTAGTTTCCAGCTGAGGTGACTGCAGGTGGAGTTCAAAGTTAGTTTCCAGCTGAGGTGACTGCAGGTGGAGTTCAAAGTTAGTTTCCAGCTGAGGGGACTGCAGGTGGAGTTCAAAGTTAGTTTCCAGCTGAGGGGACTGCAGGTGGAGTTCAAAGTTAGTTTCCAGCTGAGGTGACTGCAGGTGGAGTTCAAAGTTAGTTTCCAGCTGAGGGGACTGCAGGTGGAGTTCAAAGTTAGTTTCCAGCTGAGGGGACTGCAGGTGGAGTTCAAAGTTAGTTTCCAGCTGAGGGACTGCAGGTGGAGTTCAAAGTTAGTTTCCAGCTGAGGTGACTGCAGGTGGAGTTCAAAGTTAGTTTCCAGCTGAGGTAACTGCAGGTGGAGTTCAAAGTTAGTTTCCAGCTGAGGTAACTGCAGGTGGAGTTCAAAGTTAGTTTCCAGCTGAGGTAACTGCAGGTGGAGTTCAAAGTTAGTTTCCAGCTGAGGGGACTGCAGGTGGAGTTCAAAGTTAGTTTCCAGCTGAGGGGACTGCAGGTGGAGTTCAAAGTTAGTTTCCAGCTGAGGGGACTGCAGGTGGAGTTCAAAGTTAGTTTCCAGCTGAGGTGACTGCAGGTGGAGTTCAAAGTTAGTTTCCAGCTGAGGGGACTGCAGGTGGAGTTCAAAGTTAGTTTCCAGCTGAGGTGACTGCAGGTGGAGTTCAAAGTTAGTTTCCAGCTGAGGTGACTGCAGGTGGAGTTCAAAGTTAGTTTCCAGCTGAGGGGACTGCAGGTGGAAATTGAAACAAGATTTAAGAATTATTACTGAGACCGCCAAACAGCAGGGACAAACAAATGACAAGACAAAACACGACGCGTTTGGACCTTTCAGGTCTTGTTCAGACAAGATGAACAGCATCCAGGACAAAGAAAACGAGCAGTCCGTCTTCGTTTTCATTGTTCATGTTGTTTACCTCCGCCCCCTTACCCCCACCTCCCCTCCTGATGTGTTAATGGGCGAAAACCTGACGCATGAAACCATTCGTATTCGTATTCGTATTCGAAGCTAATAATCCTTACAATTTGAGTTCAAAGCAAGAGTTGGAATAACTTCAAATGGTCAAAGATGTAAAGGGGAGAGGATCGATATCTCGACTCGCTATTCGCCTTTGTCGATGTCTTCTTCACTTTTGTGGGTAAGTAAGTACAAGAGAGAATTGTTCGACTGACCGGGGTATTCTCTCAGGTAACTACATATATCATTTCCATGTGAGCACATTTGGTCCAGAGACTTGTACAATTGACCAGTACATCCTCTCAGGAATATACGTATATCATTTCAATGTAGTCTGCTGCTGAGCACATTTGGTCCAGAGAATTGTTCAACTGACCAGGATATCCTCTCACGTAACTATGTACACCTTTTTCTTGTTGTCCGCTGTTCAGCACAGCTGGCCCACTCACTGCATGCAGCCTTTGTCTGTGTGCGAATCACCATGTGTGCGCTTCAAACTTAACTTGACTGCTTGACACTAAAAGTTTGACGAACATAGAGCCAACCTGAACATAGAAGGCAGACACAGAGCCAGTGAGATCAGCAGGAAGTGGTGAATGTCGCCAGTGCGTGCAATGGAGCTCTCATTAGCGAAAGGCGGAGATGCTGATCCTGTCTTTCCTCAGTCTTTGACCTGTTGGAGATCTTGGCAGTGTTGGCAGACGCTACAGCTCGACGACAGCTGACTGTGGACTCTTTTCACATCAGCCTCAGCCAAACACAGGGAGTTCAGAGAAAGAAAAACCTCAAAAGATGCTGCCAAATAATATTGGGACCTACGACAGCCACTCATATGTATATTAAAGTACACAAAGTATATCAGATTCACCTTTCAAAGCATACATTTGTCTGTAGTTTGATTGCAAGGGGAAATTATCCCTGTCTGGCCAACGAGCCAAACGTCACAACTCCAGCAGTGCTGATTTCCTACTCTCATACCAATTTTCAAAATATCATCACATAAGATATATTTTTGATGACACGATCTTGTTTTCACGATACAATATCCACCGCATTACATAAATCCGAATATTTTACTGTAGATGTGTATGTCAGTGACTATGTCTTGACAAAAATGGTAAGGAAGCATTGATTTATTCACGAGTTGTTTTTTTTTTTCCAAAGAAATGGCCATAGCATAAATACGGTTATTGATCAGATGCACAGTCGAGGTAGCAGAAAAACTCAGGTTTTGTCAACAGAGATCCTGCAGGTCAAGAATAAAGTTCTTGATAACAGTGAAGGGTGAATTTAAAAAAATAGTTCGCCTTTCCAATCCAGGTAGGCACAAAGTTCCAGGTTAGATTGGGCTAAGTTTAAGACACGGACACAGAGTTCAAGTCTCCACTTGAAGACTCCAGCACTGCTTTGCAGATAACTGAATCAAATCAGTTATCAACACACTCTGGCCATACGCTAGTTGATAGATTAAAGCCCAATTCCCTCCTGTCTTCCCCACCAACACACACGCACGCACGCACGCACGCACGCACGCACGCACGCACGCACGCACGCACGCACGCACGCACGCACGCACGCACGCACGCACGCACACACACACACACACACACACACACACAGAAATTGTCTTCTATACCGGTGAATCAGTATGGGGCAACCAGTTGGATAACCGCTCATTATGGTCTCTCTCTCAGTCAGCAACCAATGAAACTGTCCTTTCAAAACGGTCATGACATTCGCATTCAATTTCAAACGTAATATGAATCAGCACGGGCCACCAACCAGTTCACACATTCCGATGACTTTGTTGAAAACTGCCCAAAATAACCCATTAAAAGAGAAAATGGCCACATCGCAGCCCGGATATAATGCATCTGACAGGACCGTCAACGTCAGATAGGTCATCTGACAGGACCGTCAACGTCAGATAGGTCATCTGACAGGACCGTCAACGTCAGATAGGTCATTTGACAGGACCGTCAACGTCAGATAGGTCATCTGACAGGACCGTCAACGTCAGATAGGTCATCTGACAGGACCGTCAACGTCAGATAGGTCAAGCACAGGAACCAATGAAAACATGGTGCAGTTTTTTTTGCCATTTACCGAAATTGTTCTGTTTTCGAACATTTTTAAATATTTCTCTTCCCTGATTTCACACTCTCTCTGATCTTCAGACGTGCAGTGTTTATCATTTGCAGTATCTGTGATCAGAACGGAATGGCATTTTGTGAATTAAGCGGTGATGCTGAGGTTGGGGCGTCACGCCAACACAACTTTTCATCAATCAGAACAGTTCTTCAATCAGCAACGATCAGAACAATTCCAGTAGATGAAAGAATACGACGAAAAGACGATCTGTAGTATACGTTTTGCCTGGCCCTGATCTGTGCATTATTATAGGTGGGAATTGTGGTTTGGGTCCAGCGGGTAAAACCATTGTGACAGGACTGATCTGATCTGTACACAGGTCCATATTGTTGTGTTCTGTTGATCTGCTCCATTGGACAGGGTTGGTTTCTGGTCGCGCTAAAAGAATCATAGCAATTATGTACATTTCACAACGACTTTAACAACAATCTTTTGTATCTAAACCCCATTGTCTCTTATCTGGTGTTGGTTTCAGTTCCATCAAAGGAAGACGCTTGTGGTATTTATCAGCCCCCGTCGATCTCCGAGCCAATATTGTTGTGTGGTCCTGGAAGTTCAAACAAGAAAAATAGAACCACGCAGTTGGATTTCTTCACCAGATGCGTTTCTGAGAAGGTTGCTCAACTTGTCTGACCAACAGTGGAGGTCTCTGTATCTTTCGTGCATGGGCTATAAATGCTAGGCTATGATAATAAAACATAAAGTACAACCCTGTCATGCTGCGTTGGTACAAAGTAATTGAAAGTCGCTAGCATCATGTTTATAACATACTGTCATTTCTTTGACATCTCAAATTCTTTGGCCTTTTGCAAGATGAATTCATCTTTCGATCAGCTTTGCGCGCGTATGTCTATGTTGAATTCGCGCCAAAGGCCTTTGCGTTGTCATATTCCTGGAGGCTTTTGGATTAAAAATGGAGATAAACGGTTGGATTTCATTTACATGATGCGTCTTTGAGAGGCTGGCGCAAATTTCATGACCAGCCTTGCAGGTCACTGTATCTCTCGCATGTGGTTATAGGTGAGACAGACAATGAGGTTCATTGAGACTTTTGCTTGTGGACAAGATGAAGTCCTCTGCAGCTGAACAGTCACTGATGTTGGTGCCGTAAAACTTAGTAATTAATGTTAGCAGCATGGAGCTTGATAGGTGATGTGAATATTGAACCAGAGCAGGCACTGTTTCAAACAGCTGATACGACGTAGTGGCAATGCAGAGTCAATCTTTTATTGTTGCATCGTGATGACCTGGCTTTCATTGCTCCATGTGGGCTGCTGATGCTTTGGTTCAGAATCTAGCGCAGTTCACTTGGGCTTGAAAGCAGTGGCTCTGACCAGCTCTTTGAACAGCTCTTTTGCAATCACGGTGAGGTGGAAGTCTGGGGGGAAACGGAAGGCAGAGAAATTGTTTATAAACAGACCCTTCTTGTTTTGATATTCCACAAACACAAAACACAAAGTGCTCCAAGAGTTAAAAAAAAAGACAAATCTTATAAAACGTTGACACAAAAGAATTCAATTGTATGATACAAGAAAAATATGGCACCTATAAACAAAGGATATCCAGAAATTTAGAATGTCACAGTTCATCATGTTACTTATACTGTAAATTAGAGGAACAAGTGTGACCAGTGATGCTCGGTTCGTGACAGCTGTACTTCATCACTACCGTCACCCACAAAGGTCGGCTGCTAAAACGACAAGGTCTGGTGTCTGTACAGTCTCCCTTACGTTGTGTCAAAGACGTACCAAACAGTGGACCTTTTGGATCTTTTTTTTTCCATGGGATTCATTAAATTAAGAATCAGAATCATTCCAATCGTTGCGCTCGATCCACAACCCCTTCTTCTCCCTTCATCCCGAGTCCAGAACACTAAATCGTCTCTGAAAGATACGATTTAACCAAACTGTCTTTCACATTTTTCTATAATGTTACTTTTTCAGTTCTAGCATAACTCAAAGTATCTTGAAAACGATCAATTGATAGTGTTTAAGGTATTATGATGAATCCGATCTAATCAAAGGTGTAGAGATATCTTGTAATAATTAGGAGTAAGAAGATTCAACTCGGATGTAGCATTACAGTCGTCACCACTCTGACCATTGGCCTCGAAACGTTTTGGCAGAGTTGGCACAGACATTTGAAACTCTAGCTTTGACTGATTTTGACACAGTTTTCGTGTGTAAACTTCAAGTTCAGAATCTGTTTAACGTATTCATTAACGTTTCTTAATTTGATCTTGGTCAGCTTTATACTTTAATCCGCAGAACACTGGGACATAATCTGGATGATGTTATGATTTAAATAGCTGAATGCTTGTATTACCAACTATATAAACACTTTTCATGAAACTAAGAGCCAGATATGATTAACTGGTCGAACATTCTACTGTTTCCTTGATAACGAAGGCGACATCTTGTGGTCTTTTCATAGAGACTGGAAGATAAACATGACACTTACGCTACCGCAGTCATCAAAATTTAATACGCACGGCGCATACTTTCTGGATACAACAGAGGACATCATTGATGGCATCAACGGCACGAACTTCTCCTTTACTCTTCCTCCCCCTCTGTTTATCCCCTGTGACAATCCAAGGAATCTGATCAGACCTGTTGTGGTGGACGTGGTGGGCCTGGTCGTGTATGTCGGGATACTTCCGGTCCTCGGGACATGTGGTGTCGTCACCAACGTCATCAACATGATTGTCTTTGCTAAACAAGGACTGTCAAACCGGATTCATGTGTGCCTCTTCAGGTACTGTGAATTTCTGAAACTTTGCATGTTTGACATTTAAGATATGTAATTTTACAGTTACGACTTTGTTTAGCCTTTTTATGTAAGCAAATTCATCATTTGTTACTTTCCTCCTGTATGTCATCGGGAAACTGAATTTACATATTGTGACTTTGCTTCTGGGTGTACTTAAGTCACTTTCTTTGCATATTTCTTCACATAAGTAATGTCATGGTTTGTAACACATTCCAGATGAGTGATTTGACAAATTGTAACTTTGCGTGCAACTCTGTTCAGGATCATCACAGTTTGTAGCTGTGAATGCATTTTTAAAAAAAAAATTTCAGGTACATCACGCTTTGTAACTTCGTTTCAATTAAGCATTATGTGGCTGTAGGTTTTTGTATAATTTGTTGGTTTTGCTTGCATGGAAGGTCACTTTTGCTACTTTCATGTGTTGATAAATCATATGATATTTTGAAACACCGAGTATGGTTCTTTTCAGATGCAAGATCTTTCAGTTTGTAACTGTACATATGTGCTCGTTGCATGTACGAAAACTACGGTTCATGACTTGCACGCATTTCTGTTTAAGTAAGATCACTACATTCAGTAACTTTGATTATTTGTTTTCCTCTAAAAAGTATGCTGCAATTAACTATTTTGTTTATGTGTCGGTTGCAATATTACTGCAGTTTGAAATTTTCGGTATCGTTTTGCTCACAAAAAGAACTCGACACTTTGTAATTTTACATTCTATGTTCATCTAAAAAAATCAACTGTTAATTGCTTCCCCTTTCTTTCTCTTCACGAAGGGATCAAAATAATTGGTAATGTTCCTTCTGTGTGCAATGAAAAAAGAAGTGCTATAGCTGTCCAGAAGTGATGATTCCACTGCGTCTTCATTTTCTTTCAGCCTGGCCGCGTCAGACGCAGGTTACGTGCTGAGTGCAATGATTGGCAACTCCCACGTCCTGATCAGTCTGGTGGACACCACGGCTGGCGACTTCTGGAAGCAGCACCACATTGTGGTCAGCAGTCGCCCTGCCTTCCTGGCCCTTTCCAACGCCATTACAGCTTTGATAGCTCTGGAGAGATGTCTGTGTGTTTTAAGTCCTTTGAAGGCTGGCAAGTTCTTCAAAACAAAGTGAGTAAACGTGCTGGTGAAATGAGCGATGGGCGCATTATTGAATGAGATGTTCAGCACTTGATCAAAAGTCGTTGTCAACAAGACAGGGCTGCGTATGACAGTGTATCCAAGCAAACAGTATGTGGCACAGAATTAAATGAGTTTTGGAGGATCACATCGGTGCTGGACTGTGTACTGTATTATTACATCACAAAATGTTAACGAAAAATGTAAAAGGTGAAATTAGTTCAGAGGGTATCTTGGAGATATTGTTAGTCTTGAACTAGAAAATTGATATTAGAGAGAGAGAGAGAGAGAGAGAGAGAGAGAGAGAGAGAGAGAGAGAGAGAGAGAGAGAGAGAGAGAGAGAGAGAGAGAGATGTTCTATGCTAGGCAGTTATAAAACTAAGTTAGTCTTGTCTGTGAGATGAAGTTTAGGATTATTTCGAGGATGTCAGTAGGGATGGTGATTTCGGTTTTTAGGAATCCATCAGTGTTGAGCCACAAGCGTTCTTCTTCAACATGGAGGATAACCAGATCATTTTGAGAATGACAGGAGGGCTTGTAGTCAACGTCTTCAATGTTATCCTCCAAGTAACCCGAATTTACCTTCATCTTTCAGGCAAGAATATCTTAATTCCATTGTTACTCCTCGTCTGCCACTGGTCAGATAATATTTACAGGAGAGTTTAGCTAAACGGAACACGAGCAAATTTCAGTCATATGAACAGACAATAATTGATGCAATACTTACTGATCAAAAGTCTCTACTGACAAATTCATCTTGCACCGATTGTGACGTTTCCCCAAGGCAATGTTGGGTCACAAGATTGCAAAAGAATTTGCCGATTGCTTGACCACCCAGCTGACTGTATGATTTCTCCGCGTTGATATCAGTGCAGTATGCCGTAGTGTGCTAGCTGTTCTTGTTGCGGGTTAAGAACTGACAAATGCCTGTATTCACTATTTCTAAAACTGTTTTAATCCATTGACTCAGAGTGTCTCTAGATATGTCTTTATGAGGTTCGGTACTCTCAAAGATTCTGTACTAAGAATGTACGTTTTCACATGAGACTCTACGCACAATCTTTCTTCTTCAAATCTTTTTATTTTTCTCCTTCAAAGCATTCATGTGAGAGGATAGATACACAAGTTCTCACTCTACCCTGCTTTAGTAATGAGGTATTAGCAGTGACAAATTTGTTCTCTTTGAATATTACATTATCTACCAATAGAGCGTGTAATGACTGTTCCCTATGTCCTAACACTAATGAAACGAGCATGGCTGTCCGTAACAAGTGTTTAAGATTGGTCCTTTCCATGCTTGGCGACTCCACAAGACAGTCTAACAAGGGTGCACACAGCGCACTTGCACACCACACAACTGCCCTTAGATGAGGTATTGCACCAATTGATGTGTATCCTGTGCACGCATTTCAAGTAATTGTTGTCTTGACCAGCGGTAGACGAAAAATGGTGCAATACATATCAGAGAATATAAGACAGTTTGGTGATATTAAAGATTGCTTTAGAATATACTAAGAGTTCGGTATGTCAAATTGTATTCTTAATTAGTCCTCTAATTTTTCTAAATTTTCATCTCTGTCTGTCCATGTGTCTGTCTGAATGTCTGTCTGTCTGTCTGCCTCTTTCTCTCCCTTTCTGCCTCTGTCTGTCTCTGTCTGTCTGTCTGTCTCTTTCTCCACCCCAACCATTTGTGTGTTCCTATATTGTTTTCTCAGCAATTAAAGAATGTCTATGGTAACTTTCAAATCTTCCATAATTTAATTTTAATGTCTACAGCGCGTAACCAGATGTTAAACCGTATTCCAGCCACGATGGTTAAAAAGAAAATTGACAATGAACTCAGGCTTAGACGGTAGAGTTTTAGGTTAGAGAAAAGTGTGGCTTTTAAAGAGTGATTGGAGTCAAAATAAGAAATGAATATGGAGAAAAAAAATCACTTAGATACCGGTCAGCAAGATAAAAATGCTAGTTGCTTGGGCTGAATGAGAAGGGAAAACTGTAGGGGGTCCAAACACCCCACTATGCGCTGGTAAAACTGGCGTTATGTTGGCATCCGCTCCCCCCCCTCCTCCCTACGGAAACGGGTTAGATCCCTAAATCCCCTCTGGGCATCCCCCTTCCCCTCCCTGCCCCTTTGGTTGTCACTTTGTTTGACTATGGTTGATGTGGTAAATGTGTCACAAAAAGCATAAATGCTATTAAAATATTGTCATAAAATTAGAATGAGCAGGACATTTTGATAGTTGTGAGAAATACTTCCTAGTTTGGCTAATCAATATCTAAAAGAGAAATACTTTCACGAATACCAAAAGAAACGCCAAAATCCCCACCAACGATAACGCAATACAAATTTGATGGACCTTGACGTGATTTCGTTGTGCAGATACATGGGGGTGCTGATCATGGTAATGGACCTTGACGTGATTTCGTTGTGCAGATTACATGGGGGTGCTGATCATGGTAATGGCTGTGTACATTTTGGTATCAAAGCACTCGGGCCTTCTCCTTAAATACCAGACAGTTCAAATCACTGATCCTCTAACCAACATCTCCATCTACATTAACAGACTGAGACCTACTACATTCGCCACAGGACAATCATTGACATTAGCTATGGTCTACCTGGTTTCTATTGCTATCCCCTGCATCTCCCTCATCCTTGTCGTCATCTGCACTACTGCCATCATCATTCGCCTCAGAATTACCGCGCAATGGCGTCGTGGAGCAGTGTCTAACATGACGTCAGTGGAGAAACAGGAAATGTCGATGACGCGAATGCTGGTAACTGTGTGCTGTGTCTACGTTGTTTGCATGATTCCATCTGTGACCAGAGTGTTCCTCTTTACTATCTTGCCGGGTTTTTCTCAGTTCTGGATATTTGTGCAATATCTATAGAGTCTCTGTTGCGATCGCTGTACTGCTTGAGGCGTTAATTCTTCCATCAATTTTCTGATCTATGTGAAGCAGAGTTCTCAGTATCGATCAACTCTCAGTCAGTATCGATCAACTCTCAGTCAGTATCGATCAACTCTCAGTCAGTATCGATCAACTGTCTCTCAGCTGTGCTGTAGGGGTAACAACAGATAAACAAGGAAGGCATCGTTCTTGAACGTCATCGTCACCGAGAGAAACATTCAAAAAAACTCAAAAACACTCGTAATATCACGTTCAACTGACAAAACGTAATCATCAAAAAAACAAGCTCAAATATGGATATATTACATTACATCTATTACCACAACAAAATTCTAAGCGATGGTAAACGTACTAAATTTTCAAAAAGAAAGGAACACAAGAGCACATTTGACGTCAGCGGTGTTTGGCACAGTTTAAACGATAAAATTGAATTCCAAGTGAATAGTTCTGAAATCTGTTTTCATGGCAATAATTATATGAAGGTGCACATGGACACATGCAAAAGCATTTTCAAAACAGGAGGCGCAGTCTGAACAGATTTTATACTGAACATGCACAAACGTCGATTACCAAAAAAAAAAAAAGTTGCTAACACAAAAAACAGCTTTTGATAGAGTCTGCACAATAACCTGAACGTTCTATGTGTAAAACACGATTAAAACTCAATGAGTGCCTGTGGTGTCAGTGCAGTTGAATTTGAGCTCAAATGGGAATGCATACCAGAAGCAGCAAGTTGAATTATGTGCATGTGACTGTTTTACCATGAGAGAACAGGAAAAGGCGGCTTCTGACTCACTTGCTACTCCACCACGTTTTTGGGCGAAAGTGGCCTAAAAGCCGCCTATTCCTGTTCTCTGACAAGTAACCAAAAAATAACGACCCTACAAAAAACATACTGTGCAGGGTTATCCGTTTTTAATACTAATTTACTGAAGTTTTCATAGAGTAGCGTAGGGGAAAGTATCTAGGACTGAACACATCCCCATAGGTAACGTAGGGAAAACTAAGCAGTTATGAACGCGCCCATATACACGGTGGGTGCACTAGGCTATCCAATTACTTCGCGGTATGTTAATTACAGCGTGGGGACCCTGACAAAGCCCGTTAAGGTTACGTTGCCCTTAGAACAGACAGACAGACAGACAGACAGAGAAGAGAGACAGACAGACAGACATAAAGCCCACACACACACCACACTCTCTTTCTCTTTCTCTCTCTCAATTAAATGTCATAAAATCCGCATACTTCTTCTGACTAATTTCCAACTACAAACTTTGTACATAGACAGGCAGACACGGGGATGAAACCCGATCACTTAATTTACGGCTCGCGGCAGTTCCTAGCCTGCTGTGGTTAAACGAAACACTTGGTTGGGTTGCACCACATTTGGAAAAGTCTAGATTGATTGCCACGTCGACACGCTGGATCGAGGCTATCACGCGACACGACTGGGGCTGTCATTGCTGTTTGAGCCAACACTCAAGAAGGCTGTGTTTTGCCAGCGCTCTGTTGTGGCCACTGTGTTTTAATTGTGTTATTTTAAAATGGCTAAAACGTTACTGAAGAACAGGTTTGTTATTCGAGGCCATAAGTTTTACTTTAACTGCATGTTAGAGTATTTGTTGAAAGAATTAGTTGAGTCAGTCAGTGAAGGCAAGCCAACTATTCACATGTCTGCCGCACAGCGGGCGTGTGTGTTTAACACGTTCCTCGCTATACAGCGAGAGCCGCCTCTTTCTCTGTTCTTCATTGCGCTTAACTGGTAGTTGTCTTGTAGGCGAAGCATGTTGTGAAACCGGAGAGACTATGGTTTGTTGGTTCAAGGAAATGAAACAAGATGTAGCTAGTTTTAATACGTGTTCGTCTATTGATGAGATGGTTTCTTATTTAAAAAAATGGCGCTGCATTGTTGAAAGTTGTTAAAAAACATGGCGTTTATTTCTTAAGGTGGAGGTAAACACGGTAAAAAAACTTATATTTGAAACATTTTTGCTGTTCCTCCCAAGTAAAAATTTTCCCCAGTTTGTATCAGACTTGATTGATTGTTAACTACAGATTCAGTGTTCATGTAGCAAGCTGATCTGTGTATTAAGATGTGTATACTTTTCTAATTCTAACCAGTTCATCTGCCTTCAAGTGTGCCCTTATGCAACTGAATGGCGATTTTCGAATGTTCTGGCAAACAAACTAGATAGGGCTAGGCAGACCTTAGTACATCTACCAGTATGGAGAGGAGTAGTGCGTGCCGGGTGGCGGCCTGTGCGGAAGTCAGCCTTGCTATAAATAGCCGTTTATACATGAACGGCTATTTTTAGTGTAGAGGAGTGAGTGCTCTGCTCCGCGCTGTGTGTGTGTGTGTGTGTGTGTGTGTGCGGGGTGGTGGTGAGGGTGGAGGCAGTGGTGGTGTGTTTTACTCTGTCGCCACACAGCAGCCCCAGCTCATTCAAGTGGCGTAACGTGGATCCACCCCCTAGCTTTCTTCTTTTTTTCCTTTCATTTCTGTCCGCCACCACCGTTTCACTTCCTCGCCAAGCCAGCTCGCGGCAGACAGCGCCTCTGCTGACGTCACAACCTCCCACCTGTCGACTTTGCTCGCTGCCTACGCCAGAGGTGGTGGGTGGTGGTGGTGGTGTGCCGTTGGGAGCTGCTAACAGTGTTATTGTGAAGTGCAGCAAGAGGACTGCGGGGAAATCTGCCTTGCTATAAATAGCGTTTATACATTGAACGGCTATTTTAGCAGCAAGAGGCCTGTGGGGAAATCCGCCTTGCTATAAATAGCCGTTTATACATGAACGGCTATTTTTAGCAGCAAGAGGACTGTGGGGAAATCCGCCTTGCTGACTGCTACTATAAATAACCGTTTATATATATGAACGGCTATATTTAGCAGCATGAGTCTAACAGGATGTAGTGGTGCTCGTAACTGGGGCAGATGTGCCCACCCCCACCCCACGCATGCACACCTCCTCCCCCACCCCACCCCACGCATGCACACCTCCTCCCCCCACCCCCACCCCACGCATGCACACCTCCTCCCCCACCCCACCCCACGCATGCACACCTCCTCCCCCCACCCACCCCACGCATGCACACCTCCCCCCCACGCATGCACACATTTAAGTCACTTTTTAAGTCTTAACTTAAGTCACTTCAAGTCACCCCAAGTTCTTATTAAGTTTTTAATTAAGTTTTTAATTAATACTTCAAGTTCTTAATAAGTTCTTGATTAAGTTTTTAATTAAGTTCTTGATTAAGTCACCTCAAGATCATAACTAAGTTATCCTCTAAGTACAACCAAGTTTTTATTCAAGTTCTTATAATTATCAAAAAATACAATCTATGTTTTTATCTTAAATAGTAGATGTCTAATATAGTACACACACGCCTCAAAAAACGCGTCATCGTTGAGGATGTCTTGCTCTGCGTTCTCTGCATAGATCTTAAGGAAGGTCTTACATCCGAAGCAACCGCATTGATTACAATTCTGGTCTATGGAAATGTCTTTTATAGACTCCATGTCTTTATTTATTGACTTTATCATTTTATAATACGCCATGATCTATTTTTATTAAAAAATTTAAAATTAAGTTCTTAAAATATTATTCCATTCTTAAATGGACCAAAATGATGCTTTGTTATTGGCGGTTTTGGCATGCAGTTGTGTTCGGCTTCTGTATTTAGTGGTGGAGTTTTTTGGGCTCTTGTTTTTGCCAGCGTTGTTTATATATTTTATAACCGTAATAACCGCCCCAACAGCAGCAATGGCCAAAAATGGCAACAGTTTTAAGTTCAATATTCCATGAAGACTTTGGTGCTGTAGGTCTTGTATCACATGGAGTTTTTATAGCGGGCATTGAATCAACTTGTTCTGGCGCTGGCGGCGTTATGTTTTCATGATGAGTTATTTCTGTAACATTAATTTTTTTTGTTTGTTCCCACTCTGCTAATTTTTTTCCTGCTTTAACACGCCCGGGATGAGGATTCTTTTCAATAGTCCCACCTGGTTCAGTGTTTTCTGCTGATTTTCTGGCTTGGTTACTTTCTCCACCTGATTCTGGTTCTGATGATTTTCTAGCCCGTTCATTTTGAAGGGAAATAAAATCTATATGATTAAAGTTATTAATTCCCATGATTAATGGCGATAACAATGTTCCAAATCTGTAATATAAATCACAGCCTAGAGACTCTAATGTCTTTGTTAAAACTGGATCTTGCGTTAAATCATACGTAAGATCTTGTTCAGAATCAATGGGAGCAAATCTACTGACTAGTTTAGTGTACAAACTAAGAGCCGTTTGCCCAACTTTTTACCATTCTCGACCCCAGCTGCGCTTCATACCTGTTATGATACTTTATTATGTCTTGCGGCGACATCTGTTGAATCTGTTCTATGCTGATTTCAGTTCCGAGGAACTGTTTTGTTTTCCCACATGCTGCCAAAGAATACAGCCTTTCCTTTTTAAGCATAATAGCTTGATCATCAACTTGGTCATTCATAATTTTCAGGAAGGTTTAGGCCGCTTGTAGCTGTAGTAGATCATCACTGTTCATGTTTTTATTAAATTATAATATTTTATTTTCTAAAAAATGAGCACCGAAAAAACTATTGCCAACCTTGTATACCATTCTGCTGTTATTGGAGGACTAAGTGTAGGATACTCAATGCTTGGTAAAAGCCTGTTAAGAATTAAACTGCAGATCTTGGCAAAACTAGACTTTGAGGATTCAGCAAAGCTGATTGCTATCATTGCAGCTTCGGTTGCCACGAAAGATTTCTAGTCAAGCAAGGAATAATTCCAGACAATATAAATATGTAAGAAAAAAAATACATTTATAAAAAATGGCTTCACTCGCAATAATTGATAGGCGGCGCTGTGGTGAATGCGCTTGCTTTTAGCGGAAGTAATTTCGCATTTAGTAAACTGGGGATGACGGCGAGAGAAAAAGGATAACAAAGCTATGGAGGAACTAGCAGCTGCACAAACGCCTATGAAAAGCAGAGATTGAGCAGTTAATTTTATTAATGACACACTGAAAGAACAGGGGCATGCAGCTTACACATTAAAAATGTTGACCAAGCAATAAAACAATATTATCTAGTAACAGGCAAACCGGTCCAGACATTGCCCCCACCAAATTCAGTGACTTTTATCAACCATCAGAAAAACAAAAAATGCAAAAAAATCGCGTTTATGGTCGTTGGTATGACCTTGTGTATTTTGTTGCACATAATATTGGCTGAGTAAAAAATAACAAAATCTATTATTCGCCAAAAGGAAATTTTGGGAAAGGGGAATCACGGCAATCAAAAGCTAAGCCAAGCAGCTGGAGTCTGTGAACAAACAGCAAAAGAATGGTTATCTAAAAAGCGATTTGGCAAATTTATTTACCAGCGCTAGACGAATACAGAGACCACACTTTGTTAATACAACTCCAAACGACACCCATCAAATGGATCTTTTATATTTACCCTCCGATAGGATTAGACGAAAAAGATTTAAGTACGCCCTTACAGTCATTGACATAGCTTCAAGATACAAAGATGCGGAACCATTAACACAAAAGAGTGCTTCTGCTGTTGCTGTTGCCATACAACTGATATACCAACGAGGCCCGCTAACTTATCCTCGCATGATTCAAGTCGATGATGGAAAAGAATTTAAAGCCAAGTGAATCAATTATTGTTAAAACATAGAGTTACCATTAAAAGAGGCATTCCAGGAGTTCACAGAGCACAGGCTTTAGTTGAAAAACTTTAACAAACAGTTAGCCGAAAGACTTTTCTCCTACCAGTATCACGGGAGAGCTGATTGACAATTCTCGCAACACAGAATGGGTTAGAAGACTGCCCTCAGTTTTGCGCGCAATGAATAATGAAGAATTTAAAGGGTTAAAACCAGTACAAGCAATCAAAAGAAAAACAATAAATGTTGCTGAAGACTCTAGTACACCCAGCAAACTATTACCGTTTGGTTTGAAAGTAAGGTACCTTTATTTACCGGGGAAGCAGAAGGGGACACTCGCATCAGGGCAACCGATCCAATTTGGAGTATTGACCCGTACGAAATAAAAAGAATTGTAAAGATGAATCCGCCCGTGTATTATTTACGAGAAACTGACACAACAAAACAACCAGCTCCTCAAAGATCTTTTGTGAAAGAAGAACTGCAGATAATTCCGCCAGACACAGTTCCGCTTTAATTTAAATTTTTACGGTTCCCCAGTGCCCGATTGCATATGAAAACTCCGGATTAACAAACACCCGTTTTGTGTTTGTTCTATCTAATGACTTCTTTGTTACAACTGTTGTGTTGATCTCATGTAGATTAGATCGCAGTTTTACGTTGTCATGATGAAAAGTCTTACTGTCAAAACAATGCTTCTTTGTAGTTGTCATGTGATATGTTTAAACTGCACAAACGCTGCGAGATATTCCCTTTGCTTTCTTAATGATTTTCTCCTGGCTCGAAATACTGTACATTTTTGACCTTAACCCCACATACTCCTTGATCACCTTTCCAGATAATTCATCCTTCTCTTTCCTAAAACCTTCTTGTTAGTAATTGAATGCAAAGGCGAATCTTTAGGATAATCAGATGTATCATACCATCCGCTCGCTCCTTTAGCTACTTCTAATTCCATGTCTTTATAGATGTCTTCAGTAGGGATATCTATAACAAAACTATCTGTATCTGTGTAAAGTACTCTGGACTCTGGATACGAAGGTTTAAGTAGTCATAAAGAAACTCTAACATCAAAAGCTTTGATAATTCTAAAACAGTAAACCCAATAAATACAGGCTTGTCTAATTTGACTTTCTTTTTTTTCATCATTATCCCAAAAAGCTGATCATGAAATCTTCTGAAGTCCTGATAATTAGGTTTTGAAGTTAGCTTAATTGCTTCGTTCTCTTTGGTGACTAATCTGACATCTTTGCGCTTGTGCGGATTCTCCTTTAGTCTTTCCAAAACAGCTGTTGTTCATCAACTTGAAAAAGTCTTTTTCTGAAGCATCTGTGGATTTAGTTCTGAGATCAGTGTTCTTCATGATGTATGGCTTCATGAACTGTTTCTTGATCGAAAGCAATTATGCGATGGACAGCTGTCAACTTCAAACCATGTCTTAAATAAATTGTAGAAGTCTGTAATGACAGACATAATTTTTTTTGCCCCGAAGATTAGGCACAAGTTTAGGCGGCTCTCTTGGATTCGTCTTTAGACTTTCTGCTGCTAATGGATAGTCATTATGCAGGTCATGGAGTTCTTAGGATATTCTAAGTCAACTTCTAGAATGAAACCACGCTGTTGATCAGGCGTTAAACTGCCCAACCACTTTAATGCCTTTTGAATATTATTCGTACCTGTGTACATTTTAAAGTTGCGTAATGAAGCGATTGCGCCATAGCCCATCCATACAGATTGTTTGCATCTAAATACATGAGATAGTTAGACCTTTTACTCGGATCAAAAATGATCCAAGTATTTGTTGTTTGCTTTACAGTAATGATGCGACGCCTTACTAATTCCCCCACGCAACCCGTTTTCAATCATCTGAATCATTGGTAAATCTGACAATAAATCAATCTGTACTCCAGTAAACTTTAAGAAAGCGTCCCAACTCATCCCGGGTGCAGAAATATAATGCGCAGGATCTAAACTGTAATGTTTCATGCAGGTCTTTCTATAATTTTCAAAGACGTCCGCCAACAAACATACATCTGCCATCAAGTAGGAGTCATGATAGTCTCCCATCGTTTTACAATCTAACTTCTGCCACGCATCTTGAGCATGTTGGTAATCGGAGTCGCTGATGTCCTTTCCTCTAAGACTAGAGAAGAACGCGCCTTTAGGCGGAAGTGTATCTTCATCAAACCTTTCCCAACTGTTCATGTACTCATAAGGGTAAACACCCTTTCTAACGAGAGTCGGGTCAAAATATTCTTCTGTTATCGGGCAGGACTTTAAGGACATAGCCAGTGACTCTAATGAACCCATTCATGTGCTGCATAGAGTCGTAAAAAAGACATGTTTTTAAAGTGAACACATGTACTTTTCTGATGACTGTGCAATGCATGCTACCTGAAGGCGCTGGGTTACTGCTTGCATTATAAGGTGAGAGTCATAACCTCGCAAGTTGTGAAAGAATACAGGCAGCTTCCATGTCTTTGGATCAAACTTTAGTTGAAGATTGCATTTGTTATGCGCTGCACTCTAAACTTCCCATAATGTGATCATGGTCTCTTACTGTGGGGTTTACACTCTTGGGCGTTAGCTCTAAACCGCAAATCCAACAATGTGCGGCTGAGTCATACTGTTGTTGGTCTTCAGGCGTCATTATGATTTCAGATAAATTCATATTATTAGAACAGTCATTGCGCACTTGCTGCATGCGTTTTAAGAATGTTTCTGCAGCATCTGGTCTCTGTATAATTCTGCGTTGAATGAGCGCCATCCGACCTAACAATGATGAAAGCAAATGAACAAATCTGATGATTACTCATTAAGACTGTTTTTCGAAGTTTTTGTGGCGCTGGCCCTTCATAAGGAACAATAAGCGACTCGAAGTCTGCGTAAACTACGTATGGACTTGTTTGCAAACCGTTTCCAGTTCTTAAAACTAACTTTAGATCCTGGCGGGGGCGTAGTTAGTTCTGTCTTACAGTCTACAGAACTTTTACAATGTTTCTTATGTTCGCTTGCGGCTTGAACAGATGGGATTCTTGTTAAACATTTTCTGCAGAATTCTTGTTTATTTTTATGCTTTGAAGTATGGCCAATAATCTACTCATTGTGCGTATCAATGTGTAATGCGGCAGCCCGCTGGTGAAAACATTAGTAGTAAGTCAACATGATTTTTGTCTGGCTCGCCAATCGTTGGACTGTTCTTGGACACTTTAATTGGCGCCAAATCTGTTTCCTCATCCCATGTGTAGACATTAACAGTTATGGGTTTGTTTTGTTCTTCAAACTGATCAATAGAATCCACGCTAACGGGAAAGGATATTCCACTAAAGTTAAGATCATTGATGTAAGGGTGATAGTTAGACACTCTCTCTGCGTTTTTGCGGGCGTAATGCAGCCTTGCAAGAAAACACCACATAAAACATTTGTTGTCTGTATTCTTTATGTTTAGAACTGCTTTTTTTGCGACTAATGCTGGAGGTAGTGGAATGTGAGACTTGCCAACAATCGGTGCATTTCTTAGACTGTTTTAATCTGATCTCTAGGACTTCGCCCTTGACCAACCAGAGCCTCTCATTTTGGCTTCTTCAGCAGCAGCGTCAAACTGTGTAAGCAGTTCGTCTGCCCAATGGGTGTTAAGTCATTACGAGAAAGAATAGTCTGCTGTTTAGTTGAGACCCAGACTTCTAGATTTTCTTCATTTATTGTTACATAGTCGATTAAAACAGCTAACATTACTTTAACTGGCGGGTCTATTGTTAGTTTACTTGGAACTTGAGAAATTGCATGAGCAACACTTGCCTGTACGTTTGTCGGGTCAATGACTTCTAAATCAATATCATTCAGTGCTCTTGATAAATTTTCTTGCATTCCTTCAAAAAATTCGTCTTGTCCTTCATATATCTTAGCCATGTTGAGTCTCTTTTCTAACTCAAAATATTTATTTAAATTAAAAAAAATACTTAATCAGAATCAATATCGACGGTCTTTTTGCGCTTGGACTCATAAACTAAAGTATAAACACCTTTTGGTGTTGTTAATGTGAGCTGTTTAGAACAGAGTTTAATGTCTCGTTTACTTTTTTTAAGCATTCCTTTTTTATCTGCTCGGCGTCTGGCTGTTGAGAAAAACTTGCCCTCGCCTTTCTTGAAGATCAAACTTTGTCTTTTGTAGTCATCAAAATCGGCCTGTAAACGATTAAATTCTTCATCCCTAATGTTTGAGTCAAAAAAGCGCTTTATTTATTGTCAGTTTAAACGAACTAAGTTTAGCTGTTATTAGTTGAACCATAGCTGTGTGCTTTTGGAGTTAGTTTTATTTTTTTGCTGGCAGCACCTACAGCTAATGAACACAGACCGAGAGCTAAAGACAAACCTCCTAGAGGTAAGCTGCCGGTGCACCTACGCCTGTTGCTAAGAGACTAAACCTCGTTCCTGCTGATAGAGCACTTATAGTCGATGCTCCAGTATTAACATAGGTAACAGCATTAAAGACAGCAGAATACCTTCGTTTGGTTTTGCTGTATTTTGAAAGGTCCTGCTCTAGTTTTTGTTGCATTGTGTAATGTTTGTTAATCTGAAGGTTTTTACTTCAGGGGTTTCTATAACAGCAGAATTGCCTTCTATCTCTTCTTTTAGCGGCGCTGTAGGCACATTTGGATAAACTGAACAGGACATGCTTTTTATAAAATGAAAAAATAATTTAGTATTCTACAAAGTCTAATCTGCTATCCCCAATATGCAGCTGTGCATCAATTAATAAAAACAAATGTACATTAAGTGGTTTATCGGGTTCTTTTTCTTTCTCAATTTGAATGTTTACGTCTTTAACCCCTCTCCCACTGTCCATGCAACTGATTATCCTCTGTTGACCTTAGGTCAATCCATAAACCATATTTTGATGTTAAATAATCATCAAGCCTAAACACTGTGAAGGTGCAGATCTTTAGACGCAAGGTCTGCTGTTGGACTTCGGCCCCTCCACCCCCAAACAATTTTCTTATTTGTCAAAATGATGATAAGGTCTAAGTCCGCTAGCATAGATTTGGTTAGGACTGCCGTCAATTGTACAGTGCACTTTCGTTATTTTTGGATTAAAAAACTTTTCATTGCTCTTGCGAATGGTTCTTCATCTTCACACAGCAATAAAATACCTTTAAGCGATTCTTACTGTGACACTAAAACTAAAATTCCATTTTAGCGTCTGCCCTGCTTTTAGGTATGTCGAATGATGACGCACGTTTTCGTAATATATTGATAATTCTGACTTATATTGATCCCCAATCAGCTTTGCTAATTTAACTTTGCTAACAACGTCAAACTCTAACGCGATGTCAGAAATGCTGTACTTTGCTTCGGTGTCTGTTGATTTGATAACACGTTTGTATTCATTAAAAGTTAGTTCGTATGACAATCTGTCTTGTAATGCTCCTTGAAAGTATGGTGCATGCGCTTTTAACAACTCAAAATCTAGGGAATGGAAAAGCGATTACCATACGCATAACTTACAGCTAAAGCCTTTTGCTGCTTTTAGCACCTGAGGCGAGTTCGGCGCCTATTCTAAGTTTTAGTGCTTCTTCATTACTAATTCCTTGAAACGCAAGATCTTCCCTTTCATTCGCGGTTTTGCCATAGATCAGAATAGGTTAAAAATATGTCTGCATTGTTTAAAGAAAATACTTCTTGCCCCTCAAGTTTTACAGAAATTTTCTTAACGATTGCCCGTCCCAAATTCTGGACAACCGTTCTGCTTGGGTCTGTTGTTGAATCGAGCGCTATTTTGAAAGTAAGTCGCGCAGAGCCTGGCACAATCAAATCATCGCTCCCAGGTCTGGAAATCTAACAGTAAGAATTTGATCTGCGTCAATAGTAGATGGATTATTTGGAACAGTAATATTCCGTTTGTTTCCCTTCATGCCAAGGGGTTCTTTCAGCTTTCTATACGGGTTAAGAATCGAGCCATATGCTTGTGCCATTTTTTTATAAACAAAATAAAAGTTAATTATTTAAAAACATGGCAGGAATTGAAGGTGAAGAAGATTATGATGTTTTTGATCCTGGAGACAACATGGATGAAAGGACTCCTTTGACACAGCATCGCTCAACGGCCACAATGCGGAGTGAATTAACAGAAAGTACCGTCGGAGCATTTTACCAAAGTTTAGGCCTAGAACCTCCGAATTTATAGACCCAAATGATTTGAATTACAAGATGGGTTTATTTGTATGTAAACAACGATCAAGGGCAACTTGTTCGGCTTACAACTAAAACCCGACCCATCAAAGTTTTTTAGCCGTGGGTTCAATTAGAAATAGACTCAGTGTGAAAGATCAAAATCGCCTTGGCATTGCTAGACCGAAATTAAGGGGGGAGGCAGTTGCTAAACTTCAAAACACACTGCAGGAACTCCCAACAAATAACCAAATACAAAACATGGAACTTAAAGAATTTTAAAACAATCAGCAGGTGAATTAATAAATGTAATAGAAGCAGAATCCAGTTTTTCAGAAGAAACAGCATTAAAGACCATACACGACTCACCGCTGCCCCTGCGAGAAATAGCGGCCCTTGATCGTGCTTTAAGAACATCAGAGGCGAATTAACAAACAATTTAGCAAAACTAGGTGAACTAGATGGGCATATAAGAAGAGAAAAAAAAAACTCGTTGAGGCTGATGACGCCAACTTAGGGCCTGATATTAAAGAAAGAATAGCCAAAGACTAAAAGATCTTGAACAAGAGAGATCAGCAAGACTAGAAGTGCTGACTACTAACCGAGACCAATTACGAACTCAAGTGAATAGAATAAGAAACTATCGAAAAAATTTTATATGAAGACACGACGCTAGCAGAACGAATACGAACGCTGTTTAGAGAGCATGGAGTCACATTAGCAAGCGTTATAAACGGCTTTCGGATTTGCAATAAGTACACTGGTAATGGCTATTACAGGCGTGGTGGAGGCAAAGTTCAGTGCCCCCGCCGCCATCGCCTCCATCGCCGCCTGATAAATCGTGGGTAAAAAAACAGCTTGATCATCTTGCGAGTTTATTAAAAAATTAGCCAGTAAGCTATAGACTCTTTACCGGGTATATTAGGGAGTATCGTTTAGCTGGCTTTTGTCTACCGCAAGCAAAGTAGTTGGCTTTATGGCCGAGCACTTATGGGCATTAGGACTCTTAATAGTTGGGTTAATATTTAGTAAGATAAAGGCCAAGTAATCCTATGCCAGTTAATCCAAGAACAAGCGCTGTCTTTTCATATTCATGGTCTGAGTCTTCAATGGCTTTTGGGAGTTGGGGCTTGGGGATTGGATGACTTATTTCTTGGGTGTTTTTTTATTGTTTGTAATATTACTAGCCCAGAATTTATGTCGTTTTTCCCAACCTTCTGTTCATTGCCTGCTATAAGAATTTCATTATTATAGTTTATTATTATTCCTACCTGGAGTCTGAGGTCAGAAGGCAGCATGTATAAACCAGTGCCAACAGCAAAGTCTACTTTCGATCTTGCGTATTGTAAAACATGTTGGTACCTTTGAATACTTGAAGGCAAATCAACTGTAGAATTAATGGCGTCCTCTAAATTTGCTAAGTATTGTTTTTGTGCGTCAAAAGCCAGTAGAAGGATCAGTTATGCTCGATCTTGCCTGTGCTTGCGAACCTAGCAAACACCAAACGTAAGTACGAATAGAGTCGTTTATTCGTTTATTTTCCCCCTCTAGTTAGGCCCTTAGAAGTGTCTAAGATAATGTTGTCCATGCTGTTTTATGCTCTTGCTGTAGGGACCCGGGCTCAACAGTTGTGCCAAAAAAGAAAGATTTGAAAGGAGGATGCCAGTCATAGTTATACTTTCTGTGCGTGCCCCGAAAATAAAGGTCGCCTAGGCCATGATTATGATCAACTTTTGTCTAAAGTCTGTCTTGGTGTCAATATTGAAATTTGTTACAAATCCTTTCAAAAGCCTTCATGTCTATTATGTTGCTGAGTGGATTAAATGGTTTGTCATTTGGTAATGGTGCTTGCAGTTCAGTCAAAATACGTCTAAAGGTGTAATAGAAATGAAATCTGTACACTGACCTCACCAAAGGATCATGGTGATTTAATGATCCGCATACGACACTCCACACCCAGTTGATGCGCAAAACACAGCAAAGTTTAACTGGTTCTGATAAAACTGCATCGGATGACTAAACCACGCTTTCTTGATGCGGTCGTTTTCAATAGGGGGGTTAAGATATCTGCTTAATGGAGTGCTCACCTTTTAATGAAAAGAGGCAGTCTGGGTCACAGCAATGTCAAGAGTATCAGTTGCTATATTTTTAAGATTGTAGTGCGGCCCAACAGAATTTTGCACCAGTATATTTGAAAGCACTCATTTTTATTTCGTTTAAAAAATGTTTGTAACCCAAAAACAACCCAAGACCCCCCTTCGTTTTTAGAAATGCTATTGATAACAATTGGCGGAACCAAAATGGTCGCGCTCCATGAAATATTTTACAAAGTCGTATGGTTTAATATAAGCGAAGCCAAGGAGAATAATACGGTTCTAAAAGTTGACAAAACAGGGGCCAAAGTTTGCCAGTTAAAAATACCTGATGGTTATTACGGGTTTTTGCTCACTAAAAGAAGCAATGAGTAACTTTGACATTACTCTCAAACTTAACAATGCAAATCTAAAAACAATGTTAACAATCAAGCCTGAAGAAGAAGGAGGTTATATTTTGATAAAGAGCTAGCTAAAATGTTAGGCTTTACAGCTACAATTATAGATTAGAGTTACACCAACCAAAACACTTATGAGGGGGAAAGTCCGCTCGATCTTGCATTTCATCATTACCTATGTTCATTTGGATGAGCTGAGCACTGATGAAAACTTATATGACGAAAGGCCCTCAACTGTTTTAAGAGCTCTTCCATCAGGGAAAGCTGCATATTGCGATTATGAAATTATACAATTCCCTAATTTACAGTTTAAAAGATTAGTTTGTGGGAGGGTTGGATCATTAATATAAAAATCAAAGACAAAGCGGGAAAGTTGTAAAATGTGATAACCTACACATTGTTTTAGAAATAAAATAATACGTTACTAAAAAATAATGTGCGTGGGCAGAAGAACAGGAGTTACATTGGCGCCTGTGAGGTGTATAACTTTAGAATTAAAAGACCTTGCAGACGTTGCGGACTTTGAACAGAACGGTGAGATAGGCCTTTGTATGGGTTTGAGTACACTAAGATGGTGATTAAACGCAAAGAGGTTGGCGACAACAAAAGGTTTCCTAAACTAGAACAACTACGCAATGTAAGAAGCAAATAATGTTGGCCAGTATGAATATAAATAGTTCGAAAACCTGACCTCAAATGGCACTTGGAACCATATTTAGAATGGGAAATAAAATTTGAATTCATAAGCCCATTTACATTTTTTGGCCGTCAAAAAAGTTTCAGAAAAGCATTCAACTCTGGCCTTTACATGTAAGTCTTATGCCAGATGACAATAGTCGGAAAGAGATTGAAATAAAGCCGTATGGGAAAAAACAGTACATCCTCCACAGAAGAGAAGCGGTTTAAAAGATGCTTCTAAAAAATTACAGTTCATGCCGCAAATGAAATTAGGGGACACGTTCACAATGTATTTGAAATTTCTGTCTTAAAAGAGTGGAGAGGGATGGGGTTGTGGGCGTTAGTGACGGTCCCTTTAAAGGAATTCTAATTAGCTGGCAAAACTTAGACGTTGACAGTCTTAAAGTTACTGTTGTCATTCTTCACAAAGGTGAGGATATTAAGGTCATAACAACAAGCAACAAAATCAATATTAGTCTAAATAGAAACAATTTTTAAGCACTGAATTGGGTTATCTTACACATTTAGACCTTATAGGATTTTTTCTATACTGAACAAGTTTTAACAGAGGACATGATAAAAACAATAACTGGATTAGATTAAATTTCTATTATAAAACTATGGAGCAGTTAAACTTTATGACAAAATCCTCATTGCTCATTGGGTTTGTGGGCAGACTGGTTGTGGAAAAACAATTTTTATCCCCGACTATTACAAACAGTTTATCGCTTAATTTTATTTATATGTGGTTTTCTGTCCAACATTAAATGGAACAAAG
Source organism: Conus ventricosus (assembly GCA_018398815.1). Lineage (NCBI taxonomy): Eukaryota > Metazoa > Mollusca > Gastropoda > Neogastropoda > Conidae > Conus > Conus ventricosus. The sequence continues at coordinate 94,524,059 of CM031609.1, forward strand.
CATATCATGATAGAAGGTTTATATGGACAGATGATGACATATATTTAGTTAATCCTAGCAATAAATGAGTGAGTGTTTAGAACAGTTTTATAGACTGTTTGAAGGAACGCAGACAAATATTTATTATAGATGACTGTTCAGCAGAAAGAGACATAGTTAAAAAGAGAAACACTTTGTCAAAACTAGCTTTCAGCGGAAGGCATGTGGGATAAGTGTGTGGATTTTATGCCAGAAATATAACTCGGTTTTAAAAGACTTTAGAGAACAGTTAAAGACTGTAGTTTTATTTCACATGAAAGACAAGACTCATTTTGAAGATGTTTGCGCGAAAATGATGTTATTGAAATGACCAGGAAAAACACAGGATTAAACAAAAACTGAAATCTGAAAACTTTAGTAAATTAGTATTGAAAACGGATAACCCTACACAGTATGTTTGTTTGTAGGTCGTTTATTTTTGGTTACTTGTCAGAGAACAGGAATAGGCGGCTTTTAGGCCCCTTTCGCCAAAAACGTGGTGGAAGTAGCAAGGAAGTCAGAAGCCGCCTTTTCCTGTTCTCTCCATGGCACATGTGCATGTGACTGTTTACCGTGAACAACATGTGCATGTGATGTTTAACCGTGGCAAAGGCATGTGACGTTTACCGTGGCAACATGTGCATGTGACTGTTTAACCATGGCAACATGTGCATGTGACTGTTTAACCATGGCAACATGTGCATGTGACTGTTTAACCATGGCAACAAAAGTTATCTTCCTTGTTTGTTGTTCACTGCTCTTTTTCACTTTGAATCTATTTTATACAGACCATATTTGGCAAGGAGTTATCAATGTTTTCACTTTGAATCTATTTTATACAGACCATATTTGTCAAGGAGTTATCAATGTGTTACAAGCACACAAAATACAGACACCAGCTGCACGCAACTATTTCAAACTCGTCTTCCTTGTCACACAAAGAAGCTGGAGAAGGAAATTCATTCCAAAATAGTTTACAAATGACCAGTAACAAATAAACAGATGATAGAAACAAGCAATTTTAAAACATGAAATGTAGGTGTGATGGTGATTACGTGATTGTCAACATGCGTGTGTAATATATGAAGGAAGTTGGTGTTAAGAATGTAGATGGCATGAACCTTGATCCTTCTTCTCGTCATTGGAATCTGCAGGAGGACCAAGGCATACATAGATATGATCAGTGACATGATAAAGAACCTACAAACAGAGGTAGATGTATACACGGAAAACCACCGAACGGTGGCTTTGGTGATCATTTCCGGTACTCTGAAGGTGAGCTGGATTATAACTGATGAAGATCCCAAGATAGTTTTCCGGCAGTCGAAGATAAACATTTCCTTCACTGGGTCAGGCTCAACAACGCATAGCAGGAGTCCAGGACCATGGACAACATGTCCAAAAGATGTGGACATTTCTCAAGGCCGAATCAATTTCATGAAAAGACGGAAGAAGGATGGAGAGGTGTTCCAAAGAGGAGTCAAGGGGTCCTTCAGTGACGGGGGTAAAAGAGGCAGTGTGAGAAAAATACATTTTGGGTCCAGCCAGGGCGGGATTGGGGCCAGCCAGGGAGGGATTGGGTCCAGCCAGGGCGTGATTGGGTCCAGCCAGGGCGTGATTGGGTCCAGCCAGGGCGGGATTGGGTCCAGCCAGGGCGTGGTTGGGTCCAGCCAGGGCGGGATTGGGTCCAGCCAGGGCGGGATTGGGTCCAGCCAGGGCGTGATTGGGTCCAGCCAGGGCGTGATTGGGTCCAGCCAGGGCGGGGTTGGGTCCAGCCAGGGCGGGGTTGGGTCCAGCCAGGGCGGGATAGAAGGTTGGGTCCAGCCAGGGCGGGGTTGGGAGTTGGGTCCAGCCAGGGCGGGATTGGGAGTTGGGTCCAGCCAGGGCGGGATAGGGAGTTAGGTCCAGCCAGGGCGGGATAGGGAGTTGGGTCCAGCCAGGGCGGGGTTGGGAGTTGGGTCCAGCCAGGGCGGGGTTGGGAGTTGGGTCCAGCCATTGCGGGATATGGAGTTGGGTCCAGCCAGGGCGGGGTTGGGAGTTGGGTCCAGCCAGGGCGGGATTGGGTCCAGCATGGGCGGGATTGGGATTTGGGTCCAGCCAGGGCGGGGTTGGGAGTTGGGTCCAGCCAGGGCGGGATTGGGTCCAGCCAGGGCGGGATGGGGAGTTGGGTCCAGCCAGGGCGGGATAGGGAGTTGGGTCCAGCCAGGGCGGGGTTGGGAGTTGGGTCCCGCCAGGGGGGGATTGGGAGTTGGGTCCAGTCAGGGCGGGGTTGGGTCCAGTCAGGGCGGGATTGGGTCCAGTCAGGGCGGAATTGGGTCCAGTCAGGGCGGGATTGGGGTTTGGGTCCAGCCAGGGCGGGATAGGGAGTTGGGTCCAGCCAGGGCGGGTTTGGGAGTTGGGTCCAGCCAGGGCGGGATTGGGAGTTGGGTCCAGTCAGGGCGGGGTTGGGTCCAGTCAGGGCGGGATTGGGTCCATTCAGGGCGGGATTGGGTCCAGTCAGGGCGGATTGGGGTTTGGGTCCAGCCAGGGCGGGGTTGGGTGTTGGGTCCCGCCAGGGCGGGATTGGGAGTTGGGTCCAGTCAGGGCGGGATTGGGAGTTGGGTCCAGCCAGGCGGGATTGGGTCCAGTCAGGGCGGGGTTGGGTCCAGTTGGGCGGATGGGGATTGGGTCAGCCAGCAGGGCGGGATGGGAGTGGTGCGCCAGCCAGGGCGGATTGGAGTTGGGTCCAGCCAGGGCGGTTGGGTCCAGCCAGGGCGGGATTGGGAGTTGGGTCCATCATGCGGGAGTGGGTCCAGCCAGGGGATGGGAGTTGGATCGGTCCAGCCAGGGCGGATTGGGTCCAGCAGGGCGGGATGGTGATTCAGTCCAGGGCGGGTGGGTTGGGATGGGTCCACAGGGCGGGACTTGGGTCCAGTCAGGGCGGGATTGGGGATGTGGTCCACAGGGCGGGATGGGAGTTGGGTCCAGTCAGGGCGGGTTAGAGTTGGATCCAGTCAGGGCGGGATTGGGAGTTGGGATCCAGTGGCGGATTGGGAGTTGGATCCAGTCAGGGCGGGATTGGAGTTGATCCAGTCAGGGCGGATTGGGTGAGTCAGCAGGGCGGATTGGGAGTTGGGTCCAGTCAGGGCGGGATTGGGAGTTGGATCTCAGCGGCGGGATTGGGAGTTGGGGCCAGTGGGCGGATTGGGGTTGGTCCAGGCGGGTGGGATTGGGTCCACCCAGGCGGGATTGGGGTTTGGGCAGGATGGGCATGGGGTTGGGTGGTTGGGTCCAGCCAGGGCGGAGTTGGGGTTGGGTCCGCGAGGGCGGGATTGGGGTTGGTCCAGTCAGGGCGGGATTGGGATTGGGTCCAGCCAGGGCGGGATTGGAGTTTGGCGAGTCAGTCGGGATTGGAGTTGGTCCAGCCATGGGGTTGGTAGCATGGGGATTGGTGGTCCAGCAGGGGGATTGGAGTTGGGTCCATTAGGGCGGGATTGGGTCCAGCAGGGCGAGGGATTGGTCCAGTCAGGCGGATTGGTCCAGCCAGGGCGGGATTGGGTCCAGCCAGGGCGGTTGGGAGTTGGTCCATCAGGGTGGATTGGGTCCGCAGGGCCAGCGGGTTGGGATCCAGCCAGGCGGGTTGGGTCCAGCCAGGGCGGGACTTGTGGATCCAGTCAGGGCGGGGAGTCCAGTCCAGGGGCGGGGTTGGATCCAGTCAGGGCGGTGGTTGGGTCCAGCCAGGGCGGGATTGGTCTCCAGCAGGGCGGGATTGGTGCCCAGTCAGGCGGGATTGGGGTCCAGCAGGTCGGGATTGGGAGTGGGCCAGTTGGGAGTTGGGTTCCAGTCAGCAGGGCGGGATTGGGAGTTGGGTCAGTCAGGTGGGATTGGGAGTTGGTCCAGTCAGGGCGGGATTGGGAGTTGGGTCCAGCAGGGGGGATTGGGTGAGGTGGATTGGTCTAGCCGGGGGGTTGGGTCGAGAGGGGATCGGGTCAGGGCGGATTGGGGATTGGTCCAGTCAGGCGGATTGGGGTTGGAGTCCAGTCAGGGCGGGATTGGGATTGGATCCAGTCAGGGGGGATTGGGAGTTGGGTCCAGCAGGGCGGGATTGGAGTTGGTCCAGCCAGGGGATTGGGGTTTGGGTCCATCAGGGCGGGATTGGGGTTGGGTCCAGTCAGGGCGGGATGGGAGTTGGGTCCACTAGGCGGGATGGGGTCTTGGGTTGGCCAGTTGTAGGGCGGGATAGGGTTGGGGCCAGTCCAGGGCGGGGATGGGTGGAGTTGGGTCCATGAGGGCGGGATTGGGTCAGCGGGGGTGGTCCAGGCGGATTGGGAGTTGGGTCCAGCAGGGCGGGATTGGGTCCTCAGGGCGGGGGTCCCGGCGGATGGGTCCGGGCAGGTTGGGTTCCAGCCAGGCGGTGGTGGGTCCAGCCAGGGCGGGATTGGGTCAGCCAGGCGGGATTGGGTCCAGCCAGGGCGGGAGGTTAGCCAGGGCGGGATTGGGAGTTGGGTCCAGTCAGGGCGGATTGGGATTGGGTCCAGTCAGGTTGGGATTGGGTCCAGTCCAGGGCGGGATTGGGAGTTGCGTCCAGTCAGGGTGGGATTGGGTCCAGTGAGGGTGGGATTGGTCTAGCCAGGGCGGGATTGGGAGTTGGATCCAGTCAGGGCGGGATTGGGAGTTGGATCCAGTCAGGGCGGGATTGGGAGTTGGATCCACTCAGGGCGGGATTGGGAGTTGGATCCAGTCAGGGCGGGATTGGGAGTTGGATCCAGTCAGGGCGGGATTGGGAGTTGGGTCCAGCCAGGGCGGGATTGGGGGTTTGGGTCCAGTCAGGGTGGGATTGGGAGTTGGGTCCAGTCAGGGTGGGATTGGGTCCAGCCAGGGCGGGACTGGGTCCAGCCAGGGCGGGATTGGGTCCAGTCAGGGCGGGATTGGGAGTTGGGTCCAGTCAGGTGGGATTGGGAGTTGGGTCCAGTCAGGGCGTGGTTGGGTCCAGCCTGGGCGGGATTGGGTCCAGCCAGGGCGGGATGGGTCCAGCCAGGGCGGACTGGGTCCAGTCAGGGCGGGATTGGGTCCAGCCAGGGCGGGATTGGGTCCAACCAGGGCGGGATTGGGTCCAGCCAGGGCGGGATTGGGAGTTGGGTCCAGTCAGGGTGGGATTGGGAGTTGGGTCCAGTCAGGGTGGGATTGGGTCCAGCCAGGGCGGACTGGGTCCAGCCAGGCGGGATTGGGTCCAGTCAGGGCGGGATTGGGAGTTGGGTCCAGTCAGGGTGGGATTGGGAGTTGGGTCCAGTCAGGGCGGGGTTGGGTCCAGCCAGGGCGGGGTTGGGTCCAGTCAGGGCGGGATTGGGAGTTGGGTCCAGTCAGGGCGGGGTTGGGTCCAGTCAGGGCGAGTTGGGTCCAGTCAGGGCGGGGTTGGGTCCAGTCAGGGCGGGATTGGGAGTTGGGTCCAGTCAGGGCGGGGTTGGGTCCAGTCAGGGCGGGATTTGGGGTTTGGGTCCAGCCAGGGCGGGATTGGGGTTTGGGTCCAGCCAGGGCGGGATTGGGAGTTTGGGTCCAGCCAGGGCGGGGTTGGGAGTTGGGTCCAGCCAGGGCGGGATTGGGAGCTGGGTCCAGCCAGGGCGGGATTGGGAGTTGGGTCCAGCCAGGGCGGGGTTGGGAGCTGGGTCCAGCCAGGGCGGGGTTGGGAGTTGGGTCCAGCCAGGGCGGGGTTGGGAGCTGGGTCCAGCCAGGGCGGGATTGGGTCCAGTCAGGGCGGGATTGGATCCAGCCAGGGCGGGGTTGGGAGTTGGATCCAGTCAAGGCGGGATTGGGAGTTAGATCCAGCCAGGGCGGGGTTGGGAGTTGGGTCCAGCCAGGGCAGGATTGGGAGTTGAGTCCAGCCAGGGCAGGATTGGGAGTTGGGTCCAGTCAGGGCGGGATTGGGTCCAGTCAGGGCGGGATTGGGTCCAGCCAGGGCGGGATTGGATGTTGGGTCCAGCCAGGGCAGGATTGGAAGTTGGGTCCAGCCAGGGCGGGATTGGGTCCAGCCAGGGCGGGATTGGGAGTTGGTGGTTATTTTGGGTCCAGCCAGGGCGGGATTGGGAGTTGGGGGTTGTCTGGATATTCTAGAACCCCTCTCCCATCTTCAGGCCTGGCTTCTAGACCCATCACAAGAGTCCAATGTGAAAATCTTCACAACAATGCTGATGTCACTTAGTCTGCCATGGCGCAGAATGTCTGAGGACATATTTAGATCCAAGTTTCCAGAGAACTGAATGACGTTTGTCTGCGCCTCAGAAAGCTGCAGACCATTCCTCTGTGGCCAGACTTTGTCAATGGCATCATTCCTCTGTGGCCAGACTTTGTCAGATGACATCATTCCTCTGTGGCCAGGCTTTGTCAGATGACATCAATCCTGTGTGGCCAGGCTTTGTCAGATGACATCATTCCTCTGTGGCCAGGCTTTGTCAGATGACATCATTCCTCTGTGGCCAGGCTTTGTCAGATGACATCATTCCTCTGTGGCCAGGCTTTGTCAGATGACATCATTCCTCTGTGGCCAGGCTTTGTCAGATGACATCATTCCTCTGTGGCCAGGCTTTGTCAGATTACATCATTCCTCTGTGGCCAGGCTTTGTCAGATGACATCAATCCTCTGTGGCCAGGCTTTGTCAGATGACATCATTCCTCTGTGGCCAGGCTTTGTCAGATGACATCATTCCTCTGTGGCCAGGCTTTGTCAGATGACATCATTCCTCTGTGGCCAGGCTTTGTCAGATGACATCATTCCTCTGTGGCCAGGCTTTGTCAGATGACATCATTCCTCTGTGGCCAGACTTTGTCAGATGGCATCATTCCTCTGTGGCCAGGCTTTTTCAGATGGCATCATTCCTCTGTGGCCAGGCTTTGTCAGATGACATCATTCCTCTGTGGCCAGGCTTTGTCAGATGACATCACGTTTCATGAGACAAGATCACATCAGTCAAACATGTAGATGCCACTCCCTTGCCAACATAAAAGAAACACGGGGAAAAGGAGGGCAGTCTGTTCCGTCACAAGCATGTGTCTCTCTCCCTCCCTCTCTCTCTCTCTCTCTCTCTCTCTCTCTCTCTCTCTCTCTCTCTCTCTCTCTCTCTCAATATATATATATATATATATCTCAATATATATATATATATTGAGAAAGAGAGAGAGAGAGAGAGAGAGAGAGAGAGAGAGAGAGAGAGAGAGAGAGAGAGAAGAGAGAGAGAGAGAGAGAGAGAGAGAGAGTGAGAGAGAGAGAGAGAGAGAGAGAGAGAGAGAGAGAGAGAGAGAGAGAGAGAGAGAGAGAGAGTCGCACGCAAGTAAAGCACTAGATTTTTTTTTCAATGACGCACGCCGTCGGAAAGTTTCGACCTTTCGCACACGTAGAAACCCCTACTACGTAGAGAAGGCTCGATTTCTTCCCTAGAAAGCGGAAATTGCGATGAGTTCTGGGAGGGAATTTCCCCGTCGGGTTCTTCTCACGGCTTCCTCGTAGATTTGCGATGCCTGCATGCAGCAAGGGACCGCGAGGTGTTGCGTGTAAAGTTTGGGACACATTGCCATTCGATTTAGTTGTCAACATTAAAGACTGAACGTGGCAATAGAATGATTATATAATCTTGTAAGAAATTTAAACGACGAACTCTGAAAAGGTGAAGACATCTCCGAAGACGACGGCAGCTGAGACAGAGTGGAGGCATTTCAGGGGGGGGGGGGGGGGGGGGGGGGGGGGGGGGGGGGGGGGGGGGGGGGATAATTTACATTTTTGATAATCATAAACACGATTTCAACCCTTATCTTTGAGTTATACCATCACTTTATAACACAAGAAAGAATATCTTTCATTTCTTATTTGTATGTTGAAGACTGACATAGAAGCAGCTGTATGTTTTGAGCTCATCTAGAAACGCAGTTTAAAACTATATTTGGCGCAGTCAACACTGATTTGACATCCTGGTAACAATGCCATAGAGTCAAAAAGAGATCCCACATTACCCAGGAATTTCTCTGAAACTGAGATAACAATCGTCAACAGCAACGATGGTCTTTCACAACTGCATTTTAAAATCCATTTTTAGTTCTGTAACACCAAAATTAACGTGTATGTAACTCTGGGTCGTTTGAGTAACAATGCGCATGATCAACAGGATATCGAAGTCTGGAATAATTGGTTAATTTTGTGTTAATGCATTTCTTCAGCTATGGTTTCTGTAAGCATGCATCAGTTCGAGGTGTATGGGCAAGCACAGAACTTCCAATGTTCAGGGAAGTCTTCGTGTTTGTTCTGTGAACCTCTCGTCTATATATGGGCTAGATGAATAGCCACTTAACGCGGGACTAGTTGTGAGTCACCTGCATTGTGTGAAAGTAGGCAAGACCTACACGACTGTTAGCACCCCCCTGCCTTCCATCTCTGTCTGTCTCGCTCTGGGATCTTTTTTTTAATACCAACACAAAGAGAAAACGGACGTTTTGGTCAGCGTGACCATTCTTGTTCTTGTTGTAATTTTTGCTGTTTCAATATGACATTAGATTCTTACTACTATTACATACACACTGAGGAGTGACTGAAAAAACAAAGAAGCAAACCAAACAATGCGCATCGGTCCCGAGTTCAATTCACTCATGACACATTCAGGTCACAAAAGAATTTCTCTTCGAAGTCAACAACAATGCACACTTCAACTACCTCCACATCTTCCGGACACGCCTTTCAAACCGTTGTCCCGTGTGTAGACGCAGCCTTCAAAAAAGAGCAGGCTATTGTACGCTGATTGAATGAGTGACAAAAACAAACATAAGAGCAACAGGTAAACAAACGAAAGAAAAGGCTGTGACACACCGGTATGCTTATCAATGATTTGCCGAAGATGGAGTCTGGGTACCTGTTTTTTCACAATATCACCAGTTGTGAACTCGGAGCAGTAACCAAGGTGTGAAGAAGAAAAGGGTCAACGGTTAAGAAAAAAAAAATGGATGAACGAAATGAGCAGCCATTGCCATCGCTTCCAGCAACAGATTTCTTTGAAAATGACAGCTTATTGCAGTAGATGACACTTTCCTCCAAGACGTTATCAGCATCGCTGTGGTAGTCATGATCAGTGTGGCAGTATTTGACTACCTTCCTACCGTGCCCTAGTGGTACTGCTGCTGCTGATACTATGACAGTTTCGCTGCTAATACCAGTTGTACAGCTGTTGCTGCTGTAGTTGTTATTACTACTACTATTGCTATTGCTACTGCTGCTGCTGCTGCTACTACCACTACTATTAGTACCACGACTACTACCACCAACGCTACTACTACTACTACTACTACTGTTACTACTACTGCTGCTACTGTTACTACTACTGCTGCTGCCGCCACACCACCACCACCACCACCACAACCACCACCACTACCGCTACCAGTACTACTCTTACTACTACTACTACTACTACTACTACTACTACTACTACTACTACTACTACTACTACTACTACTACTACCACCACCCTCCTACTATTACTGCTGTTGTTGTTGTTGCTGCTGCTGCAGCAGTTATAAATGCTAGTTCTTTTTGCACTCCCAGTTCTTTTGAACAGGGAGTACTTTAGAATGGGAACGAAGAAATGCTGTGTGTGTGTGTGTGTGTGTGTGTGTGTGTGTGTGTGTGTGTGTGTGTGTGTGTGTGTGTGTGTGTCCGTCCGTCCGTCCGTCCGTCCGTGGTAAAAATGTGTTCCACTCGCTCCAGACAAAACTACTGGGCCGATCTTTCTGAAAATTTGTAGGTATGTTCATTATGGGTCACGAATAATGCCCGATGTTTAGTTTACCGTTATAGCCGTTACTAACGGCTGTAACGGCCTGTAACGGGTTTTCTTCTTCATGGAATATCTCGGAATGTACTTGTCCGACCTTTGTGAAAATTAGCAGGTATGTTCATTATGGGTCACGGATGATGCCTGATGTTTTAATTTACCCCGTTATAGCTGTTACTAACGGCTATAACGGCCTGTAACGGTTTTTTGTACTCCCAGTTCTTATAGAACAGGGAGTGCTTTTGAATGGGAACGAAGAAGTGCTCTGTGTGTGTGTGTGTGTGTGTGTGTGTGTGTGTGTGTGTATGTGTGTGTGTGTGTGTGTGTGTGTGTGTGTGTGTGTGTGTGTGTGTCCGTCCGTCCGTCCGTCCGTGGTCAAAATGTGTTCCACTCGCTCCAGACAAAACTACTGGGCCGATCTTTCTGAAACTTTGTAGGTATATTCATTATAGGTCATGGAAAATGCCCGATGTTTTAGTTTACCGCTATAGCCGTTACTATTGGCTGTAACGGCCTGTAACAGTTTTTCTTCTTCATGGAATATCTCAGAAAGTACTCGGCGAATCTTTGTGAAAATTAACAGGTATGTTCATTATGGGTCACGGATGATGCCCGATGTTTTTGTTTACCCCGTTATAGCCGTTACTAACGGCGGAATATCTCACACGTATTCAGGATAAACTGGGAGTACGTTTATATGCTTTGCATCTTGTTTCTTATGCTGTTGCTAGTGCTGCTGCTAATTACTTCTACTGTTTTCTTTACTGCTGCAGCTGCCGCTGTTGCTACTTCTTTTGCTACTACTACTTCTGCTACGCCTACTTCCAACACTGGCTTCTCTGCTGCTACTGCTCGTACTACTACATGCTTCTCTGCTGCTTCTGCATCCACTACATCAAGTATCACTGCTACAGTTTCCTGCTGCTGCTGTTGATACAACTGCCACCGCTACTGCTGCTACTGCTTCTGCTATCAATGCTGCAAATACCGCTGCCGCTGCTGCTTCTAAGTTTACTATTGCTATTGCTCCTGCTACTACTACTTTTACTATTTCTGCTACTGATGTT
>CM031609.1:94537425-94559925 GCA_018398815.1 Conus ventricosus
CTTTAAAATGCATCTTCGAAAAACCCATCCGAACGTTTGTTAAAAATCTTTCCACTGTAAAATCTCAGATCCGATGAACAATGTTAATCTCTTTCAAGAACTCAAAGATCGCGTCAGGCGGAACATCTCTGAACAAGGTTTTAATGGAATCTGCTGTAAATATTTGTGTTTCACATCATGCAAGTTCCAACACTCTAAAAGAATATGTTTCATTGTGAGGGGCACATGACATAGAATGCACCATGGAGCTTCTTCACTCTTTAAAATGTATGAATAGGTAAATACGAATGGCCGGTGTGCAGCCGGCATAGAACCGTTTCTTCTTTGCGACTACCAGACGTACAGGAAATCTCCATACTAAGAAAAAAGAGGTGTGTGTGTGTGTGTGTGTGTGTGTGTGTGTGTGTGTGTGTGTGTGTGTGTGTGTGTGTGTGTGTGTGTGTGTGTGTGTTTTGAGGCATTCAAAGCCAGGCAAAATTGATAATCGAAGCACTTTCCCCCTTTGTTGTTGTTGTTGTTGTTGTTGTTGTTGTTGTTGTTGTTGTTGTTGTTTTGTGCCAAATATCTTTCAAAGGTGACGGCAATAAAGAATTGTTCTTGTTCTTGTTCTTGTTCACACACACACACGTGTCCTCACTGGAAACCAGCGCAGAGTGCTAAGCACTGATAAACATACGAAATTATTTGAAAACTACAACAGTAGCAGTATTTACTAAGAACAATACACCTATCGCAATTATCCGTATCATTGTTCGCTTTCAACGAGTACTGCTATTTCTCGCACTACTATTGCTATTGCTGCTACGCCACTACACTTTCTACTACTACTGCCCCAGCCTGGACAGAGATCAAGGCTTTGAACTTCCCCCCATCTACAATCAGATCCTGACAACCGTTCACCCCACACGACAGTCGCCCCATCACCAGGCCTCGCTACCACAACAGCAACAGTGAGCTGAAGAAGACAGGGCGACCCTGTCGAAATATTCTCAAAGTAAGGGTTTGATTCTGAGTCTAACTACTTTTCTAATTAACATTTGTTTTAATCTGAGAAAGATAATAATGCAGACATTTTATTTTTTGAGATTCAGTAACACATGAAAGCGCTGTATCCAAATTATTTAAAAAAAAATGTTAACAGATGGCTCAATTCTAGAAGCACGCACACGTTTCGGAATTTCTGGAAAAAATAATTTTAAAGTACAAGAACAATGTTGTCTTTATCACTGATATTACTTCTTTTTCTCAGGTCCGTGTGAAGTCATCGGAGCATCGCACTGGAGAACTGTTCACCGGATTCCTCCAGTTCTGTTGGATGTGCTGCGAGGCCGGGAGCTCCTCAGACGGTTTCTCTGTCCATTCTGCCATGTTGTCAGACCATTTTGTTTTTGTCTGTCTTCCCCTTGGTTTCGCTTCTTCAACATTTTCCTTGATGATTGTTTTAGCGGGGGCCGTTGGATCTTCATGACAATGCCAACGTGATTTCTTTGCTTTGCTTGTGTCAGCAAATCTTCGTATGGCCCGATGTGTTGTTATCTGGTCTGGGGCACTTGTTCTATGGTGATTTGATCAGTGTATGGCCCGATGTGTTGTTATCTGGTCTGGAGCACTTGTTCTATGGTGATTTGATCAGTGTGTGGCCCGATGTGTTGTTATCTGGTCTGGAGCACTTGTTCTATGGTGATTTGATCAGTGTGTGGCCCGATGTGTTGTTATCTGGTCTGGAGCACTTGTTCTATGGTGATTTGATCAGTGTGTCTGATGTATACACTCTTGCAATGATACCTCATTTCTATGATTGAGTTCTTTCCAGGTCCATACACTGTTGCAATGATGCCTCATTTCTATGATTGAGTTCTTTCCAGGTCCATACACTCTTGCAATGATACCTCATTTCTATGATTGAGTTCTTTCCAGGTCCATACACTCTTGCAATGATACCTCATTTATATGATTGAGTTCTTTCCAGGTCCATGTCGCGTATGCATATAGGAAAATGAAATACAGCCGTGCATGCAGGAGTCAGGTTAGTGTTTCACCGAGATGTTATTGTCTTTCCGTACACGGTTCAGTCTGCACAGACCTGATGTCTTTGCTGCTCTGGAGAGGATATCTGGTTCAGATCCCCAATCGCTGGAAAAAAATGCCCGATTTAGGAACTGTTTAACAGTTCCTAGTTCCTGTTTATGATTATATCAATACTGGAGGTGGTGTTGTGGCTGGAGTTGGTCTTTTCGGTGTTGATATCCGCATTATGTCTTGTAGATGTTTCATCCAGTGTTTTAACAAGCTCAGCGAGTTCTTATTCAGTGCCAGCCAGGCCATCGATGTTATCTGCAAACTGAAGGATTCTGACAGTTCTTGCAGTGCTGATTGTGTTGGCATGATCAGGTGGATCAGTCACGATGTTGTCTGCAAACTGAAGGATTCTGACAGTTCTTGCAGTGCTGATTGTGTTGACATGATCAGGTGGATCATTCATGATGCATTTCAGAACTATGTTGAAGACTCTTGGAGAGAAAAGGGGCACTTTGGAGTATACTTGCTGGATGTTAATGATTACGCTGGTCTCCATAACGGCCTATAGAACTTCTGGACAGACTCTGTCAAACGCCTTTTTGATGTCTATGAAGACATGATAGAACTCCTTCTGGTGTCGCGGGTGTTTTTTGGCAAAGGGTTTAAGTTCTCATCCATGATACTTCAGCCTTTCAGATACAACGGTGTCTTTGTGCAGCTGTAATCTATTCAGAATGATTTTGAACATTACGTTGTTTCCGCTGCTGGTCTAGCTGATCTTGCGGCTGGTCTGACAGTGTTGAGGATTTCCTCTTTTTGGAAGTGTGACGATTAGCCATCGAGTATCTTTGGCGTGAGCCACTTAACAGTGTGCCTAATTGTTTTGCGGACAACAGTCAATATATCAGTTACTGCTTTTCCACCATATCCAGGTGTTCTGCAGAAATGTTGTCAGCGCTTGCAGCCTTGCCATGTTTGAACGACTTCACTGCTACCATGACTCCGACAGAGTGTTGGATAGTCACCTCCAGTTGATGAATCCTGAACTGTTAGCATACTTGGATCTCTTTTGCTCTGTTGTACAGCTCAAAGCAAAGTTCCCTTCATTTCCTTACGATGTTTTCTTTCTGTATGAGACAGTCAACGTCTTTGTCCTGCGTGCCGCTGACTTTATTTGCGTTGGTCATCTTTTCACTGATTTAAAAGCTTTTTGTCGGTGTTATCCAGATCTTTCTCAAACTTGTCGCACTCTTCCTTTCATCTCGTCTAACATTCACCATTAGCATGTTCTTTTCTCTTCATTCCGTCCATCATTCATTTTCATCACATTTTCTACTCCTCAATCCTCCTCCTCATTCATCACACTTTCGTCCCCTTGTCTGTCCCGTCTGCCATTCACAATCACCACGGTCTCCTGTCCTCCGTCATTTGTCATACAACTTCTCCCGTTAGTCATTCATTATTCTCGAGTTCTGTCCATCAGTCATCAGCCTCACACTCGTGTCTTTTTATCTCATGCCCATCATTCATTTATCGTTCTGGCGTTCTCTTCCCTCCCTCTGGTCCATCATCGATTCTTCTCCAGTCGTTGTCGTTGTCTCCTCTCGACCGTCATTGTTCATTACCACATTTTCTATTTCTCCAGTCTACCGTCCATTGGTTTTAGGTTTCGCACATCAGTTCTTGTCTATCATTCGGCCTTCTCACGTTGTGCTCATGCCGTGTCACCCATCATTCATTATTCTCACGTTGTGCTCATGCCGTGTCACCCATCATTCATTATTCACACGTTGTGCTCATGCCGTGTCACCCATCATTCATTATTCTCACGTTGTGCTCATGCCGTGTCACCCATCATTCATTATTCTCACGTTGTGCTCATGCCGTGTCACCCATCATTCATTATTGTCACGTTGTGCTCATGCCGTGTCACCCATCATTCATTATTGTCACGTTGTGCTCATGCCGTGTCACCCATCATTCATTATTCTCACGTTGTGCTCATGCCGTGTCACCCATCATTCATTATTCTCACGTTGTGCTCATGCCGTGTCACCCATCATTCATTATTGTCACGTTGTGCTCATGCCGTGTCACCCATCATTCATTATTCTCACGTTGTGCTCATGCCGTGTCACCCATCATTCATTATTGTCACGTTGTGCTCATGCCGTGTCACCCATCATTCATTATTCTCACGTTGTGCTCATGCCGTGTCACCCATCATTCATTATTGTCACGTTCTGCTCATGCCGTGTCACCCATCATTCATTATTCTCACGTTGTGCTCGTGCCGTGTCACCCATCATTCATTATTCTCACGTTGTGCTCATGCCGTGTCACCCATCATTCATTATTCTCACGTTGTGCTCATGCCGTGTCACCCATCATTCATTATTCTCGAGGTGTCTTCGTCTCTGTTCTTCCTCCTGCTCCTCTTCCTCGTCCCGTCTCTCTCTCGTTTTTTTCCGTACATTCCTTTGATTGTCCCTACATTCCTTTGATTGTCCCTACATTCCTTTGATTGTCCCTACATTCCTTTGATTGTCCGTACATTCGTTTGATTGTCCGTTCGTTCATTGTTGTTGTTCGTGCGTTTCTTCGGTCGCTCGGTCATTCATTCAAAAGTCGATCAGTCAGTCGTCCAGTCATTCATTTGTTTGGACGTTCAATTGGTCGCTCAGTCATTCATTCGTTCAGTTGGTCGTTCAGTCGGTCGGTCAGTAATTCATTCGGTCAGTCGATCGTCCAGTCATGCATTTGTTCGGCCGTTCAGTTGGTCGCTCAGTCATTCATTCGTTCAACTGGTCGTTCAGTCATTCATTCGTCTATTCGTTCAGCTGGTTCCATTCCTACAATCATTCGGTCAGTCGTCAATTCGGTCAATCGGTCGTCCAGTCATTTGTTCGTTCAGTCGGTCGTTTAGTTATTCATTCGTTTGGTCAGTCAGTTATTCGTATAGTCGGTCGTCCAGTCATTTGTTCGTTCAGTCGGTCGCTCGTTCAGTCATTCATTCGTTCCGTCGGTCGGCCAGTCATTTATTCTTTCAGTCGGTTGGTCGGTCAATCATTTATTCGTTCAGTCGGTCGCTCGTTCAGTCATTCATTCGTTCCGTCGGTCGTTCAGTCATTCATTCGTTTAGTCGGTTGTTCAGTAATTCGTTCGTTCAGATGGTCTGTTGGTCGTTCAGTCATCCATTCGGTCAGTCGGTCGTCAGTCATTCGTTCGGTCAGCCGGTCGTTCAGTCGGTTGTTCAGTCTTCCATTCGGTCAGTCGGTCGTTCAGACATTCATTCAGTCAGTCGGGCATTTGTTCGATCAGTCATTCTTCTATTCGTTCAGTAATCCATTCGGTCAGTCGGTCTTTCAGTCATCCATTCGATCAGTCGGTCGTTCAGTCATTTATTCGTTCAGTCGGTCGTTCAGTCATTCATTCGTTCAGTCAGTCAGTCGGTCGTTCAGTGATCCATTCGATCAGTCGGTGAGTCGGTCGCTCAGTCATTCATTCGTTCAGTCGCTCGTCCAGTCTTTTATTTGTTCAGCCGGTCAGTCAGTTGTTCTGTCATTCACTTGTTCAGTCAATCAGTCGGTCGGTCGTTCATTCAGCCGCCAGGCCTGCGCTGAGGCACAGATGCAGGGCGTGACATTGGGGTACCCGTTGCGCAGATGCTAGTCGTGACAAGGATGGGCGTACGTGGAAGGTGGGTGGGGAGAGGCGAATACAGGGTATACTGAGTGGGGATACGTGGAATACGGATGCAGGGTATGCCATGGGTCAGGGGTGGCGGATGCAGCGAACAGCATGCTTGCGGGTATCAAGGACGGGAATACAGCGTATGATATGGCTGGGTGTACGGCAGTCGCAGCTGCTGAGCGTGACACTGGTAGGGGGAGGGGGAGGAGGTGCAGATGCAGGGTGTAACACGGATGATGGGGACACAGGGAGTGCAGATTCCAGAGCTTGACATTCTTGGTGGTAAGGGGTGCGCATTTCAAATCATAACAGGTTGGAATTCGGGGGTGGGGGGTGGGGTGGGGGGCGCATAAAATTTAGGGCGTGATAGGAGTGGGAATATGGTGTAGACTTCCCAGCCTGACCTGAGTGGGGATAAAGGATGGGGAAGTGGGGGTGAGGATTTCAGGGCGTTACATGGTTCTGGGTGCGGGAGGCACGGATGGTGGGCGTACAGGGGGCGCTGGTATAGGGTGTGACACGGTGGCCACATTGGAGCAGATGTGCCGCAGATATAGGGCGTATACGTGTGAGCGTATTGGAGCAGGGGGGCGACGACACAGGGCACGACACAGTTGGGCATATTGGAGCAGAGGGTGGGCGAAAACAGGGCGTGAAATGGGTGGGGCGTATTGGGGCAGAGGAACGCGTACAGATGAAGGATGTAGTGTGGGTATCTTATTGAGGCAGACTGAACACGGATGAAGGGCGTACGGTGAGCGTATTGGGCAGACGGGGCGGATGAAAAGCGTGACGTGGGTGGGCGTATTGTGGCAGAGGAGACGCAGATGAAGAGTGTGACGTGATGGGCGTATTGGAGCAGAGCGGGCGTGGATCAACGGCGTGACATGGTGGGCGTTTCGGGTCGGAGGGGGCGCGGATGAAGGGCGTGACATGGGTCAATCGGAGCAGATGGCGTGGATGCAAGGCGTGACACGGGTGGAAGTGTTAGGGCAGAGGAGGCGCAGATGCAGGGTCTGACATGGGTTGGCAAGGGGGGTGGACGCAGATGCAGGGGGTGAAATTGACGTAAAGAAAGGGGAGGGAGGGGGAGCGTGGATGCACATAGGTGGGCGCACTGAGGAGGAGGAGGGAGCGTGTATGCAGGGCGTGACATGGGTGGGTGTACGGATGGTGGGTGGGGGAGCACAGATATGTGAGTTGACATGGATTGGCAAATGGAAGGGGTGGGATGGGGGGGGGAGGGGGGGGGGGGGCGCAATGGCACGTACATAGGGCGCCTCATGTATGGCAAACGTGGGAGGGGGTGAGGAGGAGCGAATGCAGGGTATGACGTGTGGAGGTACGGGAGACGTGAATGCAGGGTATGACGTGTGGGAGGTACGGGGGACGTAAATGCAGGGTATGACGTGTGGAGGTACGGGGGACGTGGATGGAGGGTATGACGTGTGGAGGTACGGGGGACGTGAATGCAGGGTATGACGTGTGGAGGGACGGGGGACGTGGATGCAGGGTATGACGTGTGGAGGTACGGGGACGTGGATGCAGGGTATGACGTGTGGAGGGACGGGGGACGTGGATGCAGGGTATGACGTGTGGAGGGACGGGGGACGTGGATGGAGGGTATGACGTGTGGAGGTAAGGGGACGTGGATGCAGGGTATGACGTGTGGAGGTAAGGGGACGTGGATGCAGGGTATGACGTGTGGAGGGACGGGGGACGTGGATGCAGGGTATGACGTGTGGAGGGACGGGGGACGTGGATGCAGGGTATGACGTGTGGAGGTACAGGGGACGTGGATGCAGGGTATGACGTGTGGAGGAACGGGGGACGTGGATGCAGGGTATGAGGTGTGGAGGTAAGGGGACGTGGATGCAGGGTATGAGGTGTGGAGGTAAGGGGACGTGGATGCAGGGTATGAGGTGTGGAGGTAAGGGGACGTGGATGCAGGGTATGACGTGTGGAGGTACAGGGGACGTGGATGCAGGGTATGACGTGTGGAGGTACAGGGGACGCGGATGCAGGGTATGACGTGTGGAGGTACGGGGACGTGGATGCAGGGTATGACGTGTGGAGGTAAGGGGACGTGGATGCAGGGTATGACGTGTGGAGGGACGGGGACGTGGATGGAGGGTATGACGTGTGGAGGTACGGGGGACGTGGATGCAGGGTATGACGTGTGGAGGTACGGGGGACGTGGATGCAGGGTATGACGTGTGGAGGTAAGGGGACGTGGATGCAGGGTATGACGTGTGGAGGTAAGGGGACGTGGATGCAGGGTATGACGTGTGGAGGTACGGGGGACGTGGATGCAGGGTATGACGTGTGGAGGTAAGGGGACGTGAATGCAGGGTATGACGTGTGGAGGTACGGGGGACGTGGATGCAGGGTATGACGTGTGGAGGTAAGGGAACGTGGATGCAGGGCATGACGTGTGGAGGTACGGGGACGTGGATGGAGGGTATGACGTGTGGAGGTACGGGGAACGTGGATGCAGGGTATGACGTGTGGAGGTAAGGGAACGTGGATGCAGGGTATGACGTGTGGAGGTACGAGGGACGTGGATGCAGGGTATGACGTGTGGAGGGACGGGGGACGTGGATGCAGGGTATGACGTGTGGAGGGACGGGGAACGTGGATGCAGGGTATGACGTGTGGAGGTACGGGGGACGTGGATGCAGGGTATGACGTGTGGAGGTACGGGGACGTGGATGCAGGGTATGACGTGTGGAGGGACGGGGGACGGGGATGCAGGGTATGACGTGTGGAGGTAAGGGGGACGTGGATGCAGGGTATGACGTGTGGCGGTAAGGGAACGTGGATGCAGGGTATGACGTGTGGAGGTACGGGGGACGTGGATGCAGGGTATGACGTGTTGAGGTAAGGGAACGTGGATGCAGGGTATGACGTGTGGAGGTACGAGGGACGTGGATGCAGGGTATGACGTGTGGAGGGACGGGGGACGTGGATGCAGGGTATGACGTGTGGAGGGACGGGGGACGTGGATGCAGGGTATGACGTGTGGAGGTAAGGGAACGTGGATGGAGAGTATGACGTGTGGAGGTACGGGGACGTGGATGCAGGGTATGACGTGTGGAGGTAAGGGGACGTGAATGCAGGGTATGACGTGTGGAGGTATGGGGGACGTGGATGCAGGGTATGACGTGTGGAGGTAAGGTAACGTGGATGCAGGGTATGACGTGTGGAGGTACGGGGGACGTGAATGCAGGGTATGGCGTGTGGTGGTACGGGGGACGTGGATGCAGGGTATGACGTGTGGAGGTACGGGGGACGTGAATGCAGGGTATGACGTGTGGAGGTAACGGGACGTGGATGGAGGGTATGACGTGTGAGGTAAGGGGACGTGGATGCAGGTATGACGTGTGGAGGTAAGGGGACGTGAATGCAGGGTATGACGTGTGGAGGTACGGGGGACATGGATGCAGGGTATGACGTGTGGAGGTAAGGGGACGTGGATGCAGGGTATGACGTGTGGAGGGACGGGGGACGTGAATGCAGGGTATGACGTGTGGAGGGACGGGGGACGTGGATGCAGGGTATGACGTGTGGAGGTACGGGGGACGTGGATGCAGGGTATGACGTGTGGAGGTAAGGGGACGTGGATGCAGGGTATGACGTGTGGAGGTACGGGGGACGTGGATGCAGGGTATGACGTGTGGAGGTACGGGGGACGTGGATGCAGGGTATGACGTGTGGAGGTACGGGGGACGTGGATGCAGGGTATGACGTGTGGAGGTACGGGGGACGTGAATGCAGGGTATGACGTGTGGAGGTACGCGGGACGTGGATGCAGGGTATGACGTGGAGGTACGGGGGACGTGAATGCAGGGTATGACGTGTGGAGGTACGGGGGACGTGGATGCAGGGTATGACGTGTGGAGGTACGGGGGACGTGAATGCAGGTATGACGTGTGGAGGTACGGGGGACGTGAATGCAGGGTATGACGTGTGGAGGTACGGGGACGTGGATGCAGGGTATGACGTGTGGAGGTACGGGGGACGTGAATGCAGGGTATGACACGTGGAGGTACGGGGGACGTGGATGCAGGGTATGACGTGTGGAGGGACGGAGGACGTGGATGCAGGGTATGACGTGTGGAGGTACGGGGGACGTGGATGCAGGGTATGACGTGTGGAGGGACGGGGAACGTGGATGCAGGGTATGACGTGTGGAGGTACGGGGGACGTGAATGCAGGGTATGACGTGTGGAGGTAAGGGAACGTGGATGGAGAGTATGACGTGTGGAGGTACGGGGGACGTGGATGCATTATATGACGTGTGGAGGTACGGGGGACGTGGATGCAGGGTATGACGTGTGGAGGTAAGGGAACGTGGATGGAGAGTATGACGTGTGGAGGTACGGGGGACGTGGATGCAGGGTATGACGTGTGGAGGGACGGGGGACGTGGATACAGGGTATGACGTGTGGAGGTAAGGGGACGTGAATGCAGGGTATGACGTGTGGAGGTATGGGGGACGTGGATGCAGGGTATGACGTGTGGAGGTAAGGTAACGTGGATGCAGGGTATGACGTGTGGAGGTACGGGGGACGTGGATGCAGGGTATGACGTGTGGAGGTACAGGGGACGTGGATGCAGGGTATGACGTGTGGAGGTACGGGGGACGTGGATGCAGGGTATGACGTGTGGAGGTACAGGGGACGTGAATGCAGGGTATGACGTGTGGAGGGACGGGGTACGTGGATGCAGGGTATGACGTGTGGACGTACGGGGGACGTGGATGCAGGGTATGACGTGTGGAGGTACGGGGACGTGGATGCAAGGTATGACGTGTGGAGGTACAGGGACGTGGATGCAGGGTATGACGTGTGGAGGTACAGGGGACGTGGATGGAGGGTATGACGTGTGGAGGGACGGGGGACGTGGATGCAGGGTATGACGTGTGGAGGGACGGGGGACGTGGATGCAGGGTATGACGTGTGGAGGTACAGACGACGTGGATGGAGGGTATGACGTGTGGAGGTACAGGGACGTGGATGCAGGGTATGACGTGTGGAGGGACGGGGGACGTGGATGCAGGGTATGACGTGTGGAGGTACAGGGGACGTGGATTGAGGGTATGACGTGTGGAGGTACAGGGGACGTGGATGCAGGGTATGACGTGTGGAGGTACGGGGGACGTGGATGCAGGGTATGACGTGTGGAGGTACGGGGACGTGGATGCAGGGTATGACGTGTGGAGGTACGGTTGACGTGGATGCAGGGTAAGACATGTGGAGGGACGGGGGACGTGGATGCAGGGTATGACGTGTGGAGGTACGGGGGACGTGGATGCAGGGTATGACGTGTGGAGGTAAGGGGACGTGGATGCAGGGTATGACGTGGGTGGGCATACTGGGGCACATGTGGCGCAGATGTAGGGCGTGACAATGGTTGGAGAGTCTTATTGGGGCAGAAAGGGCATGGATGAAGGGCGTGACATGAGTGTCTCATTGGGGCAGAAGGGGCACGGATGAAGGGCGTGACATGAGTGTCTCATTGGGGCAGAAGGGGCACGGAGGAAGTACGTGACATGGGTGTCCCATTGGGGCAGAAGGGGCACGGAGGAAGTACGTGACATGAGTGTCCCATTGGGGCAGAAGGGGCACGGATGAAGGGCGTGACATGAGTGTCCCATTGGGGCAGAAGGGGCACGGATGAAGGGCGTGACATGAGTGTCCCATTGGGGCAGAAGGGGCACGGATGAAGGGCGTGACATGAGTGTCCCATTGGGGCAGAAGGGGCACGGATGAAGGGCGTGACATGAGTGTCCCATTGGGGCAGAAGGGGCACGGATGAAGGGCGTGACATGAGTGTCCCATTGGGGCAGAAGGGGCACGGAGGAAGTACGTGACATGGGTGTCCCATTGGGGCAGAAGGGGCACGGATGAAGGGCGTGACATGAGTGTCCCATTGGGGCAGAAGGGGCACGGATGAAGGGCGTGACATGGGTGTCCCATTGGGGCAGAAGGGGCACGGATGAAGGGCGTGACATGGGTGTCTCATTGGGGCAGAAGGGGCACGGATGAAGGCGTGACATGGGTGTCTCATTGGGGCAGAAGGGGCACGGATGAAGGGCGTGACAGGGTGGGTGTTTAGTGTCAGAGGGAAGTGAATGCAAGGCATGACGTGGGTGGGCATACTGGGGCACATGTGGCGCAGATGTAGGGCGTGACAATGGTTGGAGAGTAGAGTGGACGAGGATGCAGGGCGTGACGTAGCTGGGTGAACTGCAGGAGAGGAGGGGGGTGAGGAGGGGGATAGACGGTTTCAGCGCGTGAAATGGATGGGTGTAAGGATAGGGGGAAAGGTGGGAGGGGTTGGTTTGGAAAGCGTGGACACACATGGGCTGGCGTCATGGGGAGGAGGAGAGTGTATGCGGGGCGTGACATGGGTGGGTGAACGTGGTGAGGGCGGGGGGCGGGGGAGGGGGGGGGGGGGAAGTGGGGCGGCAGGGTGAGCACGGATGCAGGAGAGGCACGTAGGCAGGGCGCGACATGTATGGGCACACGTGGGAGGGGGGCGAGGAGTAGCGAATGCAGGGTAGGACGTGTGTGGGTACGGAGGACGTGGGAACAGCATATGCCATGGGTATGGCATCGTGCATGCAGTGTGTGACGTGGACGTGGATAGGAGGGTCAAGGATACAGCGTATGACATTGGTGGTGCTACGGCGATTGCGGATTGAGGGCGTGCAATGGGTGGGGGGACCTGTGGAAGGGAGGTGCAAATACATGTATACAGGGTATGCCATCGGTGGGGGAACCTGTCTGTGGAAGGGAGGTGCAAATACATGTATACAGGGTATGCCATCGGTGGGGGGAACCTGTCTGTGAAAGGGAGGTGCAAATACATGTATACAGGGTATGCCATGGGTGGGGGGACCTGTACAAGGGAGGTGCAAATAAATATATACAGGTTATGGTATGGGTGGGGAGCCCGGGGAATGGAAGAGCAAATCCATGTATACAGGGCATGCCATGGGTGGGGACATGGGTGGGGGGAAAGAAGGGAGTGCAAATACATGAATACAGGGCATGACATGGGTGGGGGGACGGGGGACGTAGCATGGATGTGGGTGCAGGGGGCGTGGATGGAGGGTGTGACATCGGTGGGAGTGCATGGAGTGCAGAGATTTAGGAAGGGGGCACGGATGTCAGATTATGATATAGGTTGGGGTACGGGAATGGGGGGGGGGGGGGGGGGGGGGTTAGATGCGCCAAGTTCAAGGCGTGACGTGAGTGAAACTATGAAGGCTGGGGGTGAGGGAGGTTCCGCAGAAGATGGGTGTGTCTTAATTTACAAATACCTTCTACACACACACACGCACACGCCACACACACACACACACACACACACACACACACACACACACACACACACACACACACACACACACACACACACACACACATACACACACACACACTTCATTAATCTTCATTTTGCAATTGTGCCTCCTTGAATGTCCATTGTAAAATTTTGATGGCAAATAAGACTGACATTAATATACTACAATGGAACTGCCGGTCGATAAACAAGAATTTGGTAAATCTTCAACAACATCTTGAAGCCAGCTCCTACATGGTCCTTATTCTTCAATCACTAAATGTGTCTAAAAACGACTTGCCACGGCTGGATCGTTTCTTTTACCCGCCTGTGGTACAAGAAACTGGTGACAATGAGAAAGTCTCTGCAGCCATTTATATAAATGACCAGTTATTTTACCATCCCCTTCAGTCACCTATACCTCCTGGCACCTCAGACTTGTATTCTTGTGCAGCTTCCGTTCACTTTGACAATTCTCTAGTCTTAAACATTGTCTCTGTGTACTTTCCAAAAGGAGTCATTGATAGCAATTCAGACTGGCTACATAATATAAACTTTCAAAGTAGTAAATGGTTAATTGTAGGGGACTTTAATGAACATGCTCCTTTCTGGGACAGAACTTGCACGAAAGTCAGCTCAAACCGTTTAGTGGAGAACATATCAGACTCTCCACTCGTCCTGTTAAATGATAGAAGTATCACGAGATTGCCTGATATCCCTTGTCACAGATCATCTGCAATTGACTTGTCTTTAATCTCCCCATCAATGGTCCCGAGCTGTACATGGCAAACTTATGATAACACTTTAGGGAGTGATCATATTCCCATAGTTATTTCTCTGAGAGGATTTGTAGTGAGCCAAGATGACAGTAAGGATAAAATACCAAAGTTTGATTACAAGCGAGCTGACTGGGCCAAATTTCAATCTGTGCTATCTTCATATGATGTCAATTCTTTTGATAAATCTGACATAGAATCTATGTACAGTCATTTTACTATCTCACTACTGCATGCAGCTGGTGAGGCAATTCCGATTCTTAGTCAATCAAAATCTCCCAAACACACGGGTAAAGTGTGGTGGACAGAATCTTGCAGAAACGCTGTTGATAAAAATAAAAGCACGTTTAAACTGTACGCAAAAGTAAAAAAGGTTAAAGGGAGCATACCAGTTAGAACTGCCAAGAATCAAAGGAATACAGTAATTGAAAATGCTAAACGCGAGTACTGGTCATCATTTTGTTTTAATGAAATAAGTGAACATAAAGATATCAATAAAATTTGGAAAAAGATTCATGAAATGAAAAACGGAATCCATTTACCTGCATATCCAATCATAATAGGTGCTGAAAAATTTCCTTCGGCATACCAAAAAGCAGAATCGTTTGCCGACATGTTTTCCAAAAACAGCTCCTTCTGTAGTTTATCAGACAAATGCAGAGCTATGAGGGAAAACCAATCTAACAAAGAAATGTACGCTGATCCTGACGAAAATAATGATCATTATCTAAATGCTGATATTACTTCTCAGGAATTACACTCTGCTATTTCTTCATTGTCTAATAAGAAAACGTCTGTTGGTTTAGATGCCATTTCTAATGAAATGTTAAAACATATACCAAAAATTTTTGTTTTATTTCTACATGAAATTATTAATAAATGTTGGATTGAAGGGAACATACCTTCCATATGGAGAGACTCAATTATTGTTCCATTTTAAAGAATGGAAAATCAATGACAAACACAAATAGCTATCGACCTATAGCTCTTACATCTCATGTCTGTAAACTAATGGAGATAATTGTTCTAAACAGATTGACATACTGTTGTGAAAAAACTGGCATTATCCCGCAAACCAGGCCGGTTTTAGAAAGGGCAGGTCTACTATTGATCATCTTGTAAAGCTCACTACGCAAATTAAACACCAGTTTGCTAGAAGACAAAACGTTCTCGCCACATTTTTCGATATCAACAAGGCATTTGATCAAGTTTGGCATGATAGGCTTTTATATAAATTAAAAACTATAGGTCTCTCTGGTCATATTTATAAATTTGTTAAAACATTCCTGACCAACAGAAGTATTCAGACAAGAATAGGTCATACTTATTCATCCAAAAGATTACTAGATATGGGTATCCCTCAAGGCTCTGTGATCGCCCCTCTTCTCTTTAATATTTTAACTAATGATTTACCTAAATACATTTAAAAAAACTTTAACTTGATTCAATATGCGGATGACATCTGCTTATGGTTGAACGCCACATTAAAAAAGAACACATCAAAAAGATCTGTTAATTACATTAGAAGAATATATCAAAAAGAGTTAGACAACATTGCGAACTTCATGTCTGATAATGGCTTATGTCTGTCGGCTGAAAAATCCCGTATAATGTTATTTGATGCAGGTGGGTCTGCCCACAATACTCCTAACTTCAAAGTACATAATACCACATTGAGCTACACTTCTGAGATTAAATTCCATCTTTCTTCTGCTTTAGTTAGATCCAAATTGTCATATGCACAAGAGGTCTTTTTTTAGTGCTCCTAAGTACTTATTAAAAAAGCTTCAGTGTATAGACTCTAAAGCATTCAGATTAGCCCTTGGTGTTCTATTTCATGCTTCAGCTTTAGGAACATACCATGAAGCTGGTGTCTTACCTCTTGATGACCATCGTGAACTAGCCTGCGCTAAGTACATTCTTCGCTGCTCAACTATTCAAAGTGTTATAGGGTGCATACAGATGTAAATTTAACATCGTCCGTGCGTATAGCCACAAAATCGGAAGTCGTGGTCCGTGAAAGAACAAAAAGGACTGACGAACGGAAGGGAATGGCTACAGGGAGGAGGAAGTCACGTTCTCGCAGGACTTCCTTTCTCTATCAGAAAACATGGCAGCGCCCATTGTTGCCACATGTTTTTCTGGGCGCTGGCAGGCGCTCAGCCTTATGTCTGATGTCCGGTTGGGCACCAGCGGGTGCGTGCTTGTCAATAGAGTTAAGGGAAGCAAGTAATGGCTAGTTTTATCTAGAAAGGCCTACATGGACTTGTTGAAGGTATTAGTTTTGCTATAATTTCATACAAAGAGATATCAATTACCTGTTCACCAATAACAAATCCCGTCAATGTTCTCCATACTATACTGACTGTACTTTGGGAGCTGAGGCTAACTATTAGTCTACTCCCAGTGTAAATTTTCTATCATTTGTTGCTAATGTTAACCTGTTTGGGTTGGGTCGGAAACTAATTTCGACATTAGCAAAAGGATATCTTTGGGAGCAATGGGGACATTGCGTTCAAAAGCAAGGGGTGTGTGTTATAGGGTGCATACAGATGTAAATTTAACATCGTCCGTGCGTATAGCCACAAAATCGGAAGTCGTGGTCCGTGAAAGAACAAAAAGCATTGACGAACGGAAACCGGGCAATTTGAAGCCTGGCGTAGACCGACGACATATCGAAGAGGCTGCACGCAGTGCCTTAAACGGTTAGTAAATTGTATGAAATTGTAGACTTTGAAAAGTTTCTTTGATCGATCTTCAAATATTTTACCCTGTATGTTTGTACAAGTTGCAGTTTTGTGGGTACGAACCTTTCAAGCTTTTCGGTTTCTGAAATGGCCATGTGCTGGCCTTGCCACTCTCTTTGTTTCTGAAATGGCCATGTGCTGGCCTTGCCACTCTCTTTGTTTCTGAAATGGCCATGTGCTAGCCTTGCCACTCTCTTTGTTTCTGAAATGGCCATGTGCTAGCCTTGCCACTCTCTTTGTTTCTAAAATGGCCATGTGCTGGCCTTGCCACTCTCTTTGTTTCTGAAATGGCCATGTGCTGGCCTTGCCACTCTCTTTGTTTCTGAAATGGCCATGTGCTAGCCTTGCCACTCTCTTTGTTTCAAGCCCTTCAGTTTTGAACTGCCACGTGCTAGCTTTGCTACGCAAACTCTCTTTGTTTTGAGATCATTACCATCTCTGTATTGGGAAGAAAATGTAAAATATGTGAAATGTTCAGAATTATCCAGCCATCTAAAGGATTGGGTGGACTACTGTACTTGGAGATTTATTGTTGAAAGACTTTGAGTAACATTTGACAAAAGTATCACTTTTGCCACTGGGCAGACCTTTTGGTCAGCAGATTTTGCAACATTGTTGTACATAGCTGACGTCAAAATTTTCCTGGCCCAGAGAAATTTGTCTAAAGGCGGTTCTTAACGAGAGCCTTAATTGATTTTCTGTCTATGTTCCAGTCAACCTGGAACATTGAATTTTCTTTTTTTCATCCTTTCATTCTTGTGTATTTTGTATGTTGGAATAATGATCAGGGTGATACTTCAGCATAATTACTAAGTCACACCAAACAAGAATTCTTGTCCACAGGATCTTTTGAAGGTGGCTTTTGCCCTAAATTTAATATTCTAAATGGTTAGTCACAAAGGTATACAGCCTCAGATTTAACCAATACATGGCTCAGTATGGTAATAACTGTGGTAAATAATTAAATTCTCTTTTTGTTAGTAGTGTTTATAATTTCTGCTTGGGGAATTGGGCTAATCCTGGTTCAGAAGAGACCTAATTTTGTAAATTTCCTTTCGGGAAATTTCGATTTGGGGTTTGTTGCAACTAATGCAAGGCATTCCATGATTAAATGATCATGGGAGAATCGAGCTAATTTTACCAACCACCACATTGAGGATCAGGTTGGAAAGTCATGGGGAAAAGGGGTCAGAACATTGAAATTGGCTTCAACTGTCTTAGATAAAATGGTGGCTGAAGCCATGACATTGTGGCAAAGTTGTAATTTTCTTGTATGTTTGTTTGGCCCACTCACTGAGTGTTTCTGATCCAGACTTTTGGAGAGGAAAATAATCTCTCTCTCTCTCTCTCTCTCTCTCTCCTCTCCTCTCTCTCTCTCTCTCTCTCTCTCTCTCTCTCTCTCTCTCTCTCTCTCTTGTGTTGATGTATAAGTTTAAAGTTTTGTGGCATGTGTGTTGAGTTGTGTACTGATAACTACTGCCTATTTAGCCGGTTTGATAATTTCATTTTGTTTTTTTTTGCCCTTGGTAAGATAAATGATTATGTAGATTATAAATCCATAAGAAAGTGAATTGGGTAGGTGTGTACGCAAGCCTAGTATCCATTGTAAAATGTAGATAATTTGATTATGACAACTATTGTCTCCTACATTTACTGTTTGCTAAGAAGCTGTTTTCTTTGCATGTGTCTATACAGGCTTGCTCCCTGCTGTGTGTGTTGTAGTGAAGATGAATAAACACCTATCACCTTCTAGTCGCTGAATTGTTCCATTGAGTGAATGAGCCACACGTTCGAACGAACCAACACCACTCGACCACTTGACTACAAAAGTGCTAACCAAACGAAACTGGATATGAGGTCTGATGTAGACTTTCCTAAACGTGCTAAAAACATTCGAGCCACTAAAACGATACTCGCATATTCTTCTCCCTTGTTGACAAATTCAGGTATCAATCATAAAAAGCTTGCTGTGCGTTTTCCCATAAGTCCGTACCAAACTGGGAGCTCTTCAAACCAAAATTTGATTATAACTATACTACTATATCTAAAACTGATAACATTAATATTCTAGCTTGCGAAGCAAAATCACATATCAATGATTGTTATCGTCACTTCGTAAAAGTCTATACTGATGGGTCTCTATTAAACAATAATGCTGGTTGTGGCTTTGTCATTCCATTTTTAAAAATTGAGAAGTCCTTTCATCTTGGGGCAAATCTGTCTATTTTTACAGCCGAACTTATAGCCATATTAATGGCCGTAGAGTACATAAATGATTTATCATTTGACTGTTATGGTATTCTCTTCTGTGTAGATTCTAAGTCAGTTCTTCAAGCTTTAGAATCTACAAATTCAAAAAATCGTGCTGAAATCATATCAGAAATTAAAATACTTATTCACAACCTTATGTCAAGAGGTATAATAGTTAACTTTTGTTGGGTTCCTTCCCATTGCTTCATATCCGGAAATGAGTGGGCTGACAGGATTGCTCGAGCAGGTGCAAACAATTCTGTGAATACGGCTACTATTCATATTCCCTTGAGCTTACATGAAGGATATTCTCTCTTACAAAGAGCCTCTTTTGAAAAAATTGAGGAATAATACAAAAAAGTGTTCTCCCCCGAATACACAAACCCGACTCTTCTATACTTTGTTGTACGAGCTCTCGAGCAAGTAATCTTTTTAAAAACGGCTTCCTCAATAAATCCAGTAAACCGTAATACAAACATAGGATTATATCCAAGACACAGTAAACAACTTGTCTCCTTATTATTTCGGTTAAAAATAATGCATTCAGAACAAAATATGTCAAGAATATTCGATGTGCTTGCGGCGCCCTTGATAGTTGTACAACAACACACGTTCTATACTTTTGCCCCTACTTTGATTCCGACTTGTCAGAATTTAGAAAGGGTGCTTCAAAGTGCATATTCCAGGATACCATGTCTCTCTTAAATTTTATAGGAATTCTTATGTTAAGCCCAGTTGGCTCAATCCTGTAATTGCTGTTTCATGATCTTATTTTGTACAGTTGTTTGTTTTTACTTTTGATGTCTTTTTTTCCCTTTTTTTCCAGTTTAATTCTTACTTAGAGTTTCTCCTCATCACACATACACGCACGCACGCGGGCGCGCACTCACGTACGCACGCTGCACGCACACACGTACGCACGCTGCACGCACACACTCAACCCCCCCCCCCCCCATACACACACACACACACACACACTCAAACACACACACCTTGTCTAATATCACATTTAGTGAAAAGACGTTAAATTGAAGAACAACAACACACACACACACACACACACACACACACACACACACACACACACACACACACACACACACATACACACACACACACACACACACACACACACACACACACACACACCACTTTAGACACCATAGCGGTTGTCATAGCTGAGTTATTGTAATGTCCACCCCCCGGGTAACACAAGCTTAACCCTCTTACTACTGACCGACTTCGGTCAAGTCAAGGTGAGCTACGGGCCAGTGACTACACTGGTCATTCCTGGTGCCGGTCATCCCCTTGGACTGTTGACTGACAAAGCACTGAACCTGTCAACACTGCACACACACACACACACACACACACACACACACACACACACACACACACACACACACACACACACACACATACACACACACACTCATACACACCATACGCACACGCACATGCACCGCATACACTGGCTCACGCACATGCGCCCGTGCCTACACACCCATATACATACAATACGCAGACGTACACTCACCACACACGCATACAATAATAATTTGGGCACAGCCAATGTTAGGTAGGTACTTTAAAAAAAAAGTCTGACCAGCGCATTGGGCTAACATAAGTTCAGGCATCTGCTAAGTCGTAGCCACGAGACCCTCTTTTTGAATTCTCTCAACTTGGTTATCAATTCATTCATCCATCAGCTTTAAATCATACGCAGTGTGGTCGCGAAACTTAACGGGTGTGGTGTAGCGTATATGGTCTAGTCCGCACGCAGTGACGCCTCCTTGAAGAAACTGAAACTCTCAACACTGGAGACGACGCTTCCCTCTCTCGTGACTTCATTTGTGGTTCGTTTGTCTCGTGACTTCATTTGTGGTTCGTTTGTCTCGTGACTTCATTTGTGGTTCGTTTGTCTCGTGACTCCATTTGTGGTTCGTTTGTCTCGTGACTTCATTTGTGGTTCGTTTGTCTCGTGACTCCATTTGTGGTTCGTTTGTCTCGTGACTCCATTTGTGGTTCGTTTGTCTCGTAACTTCATTTGTGGTTCGTTTGTCTCGTGACTTCATTTGTGGTTCGTTTGTCTCGTGACTTCATTTGTGGTTCGTTTGTCTCGTGACTCCATTTGTGGTTCGTTTGTCTCGTGACTCCATTTGTGGTTCGTTTGTCTCGTGACTCCATTTGTGGTTCGTTTGTCTCGTGACTTCATTTGTGGTTCGTTTGTCTCGTGACTTCATTTGTGGTTCGTTTGTCTCGTGACTCCATTTGTGGTTCATTTGTCTCGTGACTCCATTTGTGGTTCGTTTGTCTCGTGACTCCATTTGTGGTTCGTTTGTCTCGTGACTCCATTTGTGGTTCGTTTGTCTCGTGACTCCATTTGTGGTTCGTTTGTCTCGTGACTTCATTTGTGGTTCGTTTGTCTCGTGACTTCATTTGTGGTTCGTTTGTCTCGTGACTCCATTTGTGGTTCATTTGTCTCGTGACTCCATTTGTGGTTCGTTTGTCTCGTGACTCCATTTGTGGTTCGTTTGTCTCGTGACTCCATTTGTGGTTCGTTTGTCTCGTGACTCCATTTGTGGTTCATTTGTCTCGTGACTTCATTTGTGGTTCGTTTGTCTCGTGACTTCATTTGTGGTTCGTTTGTCTCGTGACTCCATTTGTGGTTCATTTGTCTCGTGACTCCATTTGTGGTTCATTTGTCTTCAAGTTTATATACGTACGCCTTGAGAGACATTGACCGAAAAGGAGGGATAGGTGGAGGTAATGGGCGGAGGCAGAGGTGAAGCAGATGTGGTGATAACGCTTTTCTCTAGACTCTCTCTCTCTCTCTCTCTCTCTCTCTCTCTCTCTCTCTCTCTCTCTCTCTCTCTCTCTCTCATCAACACTATTCAGAACAGATGAGATAATACATTGCTGTAACAACTGAAGTTCTGTAAAGACAAGGAAACAACTGAAGTTCTGTAAAGACAAGGACACATCTTGGTTTCCATACCCTGGCGACTCGCACTTACTCTTCCCTCTCCCATTTCTGCCCACCTCCCCCACACACCTCCACCCCTCCAGCTCCCACCATTTCGCACGCATCTTCGTCCCGAGAGAACATGCCCAAACTTCACGGAAAGAAATCTGATGGTGGAATTACTCAACATCGTAGAATGGGGACGGGGGGGGGGGGGGGGGGGGGCACACAGATGGAAACGACCCGAACACGTGCACCGAACGGGGACACCTACAAACGAGTACTCGCTAACAGAATCGACCAGGGACGAGGAAGAAACAGGATCAGTATCTTCACGTTTGGAGTCCTCTGGCGCACACTGAAGGCATCCACCACTTCCTGTTGATCTGATCGCCTGTCTGTCCAACTCCTGTTCAAGGGGCGACTCTCTGTCCACCACGCTTCGCCGCTGACGGAGTCAAACTGTCCGTTAAAAGTACACAAACGGTTCACTGTGTGTAGACAAAAGCTCCACGCACCCAGAAGACCGATTTCGCCGAACGGCAGAGAACAAGAAGTTGGCGTATCTGGATATTTGAGAGGGCAACCAACCCAACTGAGCAGTTTTCTCGCCTGGAGTCGGTTACTGGCCTGCTTGAGCAACCAGCACGTCATCAAAGGCGACTAGCAGGGGGAAGCTAGGCGTGATACTGATCCTCTG
>CM031609.1:94567425-94622425 GCA_018398815.1 Conus ventricosus
CCTCTGTCTGCCTGCCTCTCTCTCCCTCCCTCCCTTCCCCCTCGCTCTCTCCCACTCCATTGTGCCTCTTTCTCTCTCTCTCTCTCTTTCTCTGTCCTTGCCCCTGTCTCTTTTTCTTTCTGTCTGTCTGTCTGTTTATTTCTCTCTCCCTGCCTCTGCCTCTGTCTTCGTCTGTTTCTAGGTTAGGTAAGCAAGAATCAGTGTTTTAAGATGTCGCAGAGAGAGAGAGAGAGGAAAAAGACAGACAGACAGATAGACAGACAGACAGAGATAGAGAGAGAGAGAGAGAGAGAGAGAGAGGAGGAGAGAGAGAGAGAGAGAGAGAGAGAATTGGCGGGGGGGGGGGGGGGGGGGGCATTCTGGGATGAAAATATATTTGTCCTCATGGGGGCATAATAGATATGGGGGGAACATGTTAGATTGACCCCCCCCCCCCCCCCAGGGGGACGTGTCAGCATACCCAACATGTCCCCCGGGGGACATTCTAGCATACCCAACATGTCCCCCAGGGGGCATTCTGGGATACTGAAACGTCCCCCGGTAGGGGGCATTCTGGGATACTGAAACGTCCCTCGGGGGCATTCCGGGATGGGGTGTTACACCGGTATGAAGTCTCTCTCTCTCTCTCTCTCTCTCTCTCTCTCTCTCACACACACACACAGAACCACACACACACAAAGCCACACGCACACACACATACGGAGGAGAGAGAGAGAGAGAGAGAGAGAGAGGAGAGAGTGAGAGAGAGAGAGAGAGAGAGAGAGAGAGTGTGTATGTGTGTGTGCTTGTGTGTGCGTGAGTGCGTGCGTGCGTGCATTTAGTGCGTGCGTTCGTATATTGTGTTTGAGTGTTTGTACATGCGTGCGTGCGTACGTGCGTGTGTGAGCGGTGTGTGTGTGTGTGGCGCGCGCGTGTGTTCAAGAATGTTTGCGTGTGTGTGTGGTGTGTGTGTGTGTGTGTGTGTGGTGTGTGTGTGTGTGTGTGCGCACGTGCGTATGTGTGTATGCGTGTGTGTGCAAGAGTGCTTGCGTTCGTGTGTGCGCGCGGTGTGTGTGCCTGTGTTGTGCGTGTGTGTTGTGTGTGTGCGTGTGTGTGTGTGTGTGTGTGTGTGTGTGTGTGTGTTGTGCGCGTGCGTGGTGTGTGTGTGTGTGTGTGTGTGTGTGTGTGTGTGTGTGTGTGTGTGTGTGTGTGTGTGGCGTGCGTCTGTGTGTGTGTGTCTGCGCGCGCGTGCGCGTGTGTATGTGCGAGCACACGTTGTGTGTGTATATGTGTGTGTCAAGTCAAGTCAAAATTATCTTTATTGAGGGTTAAAGAATAAGCTTTACAGCTTTTTTTTTTTTAATCCTGCCCTCACAAAAAAAGCATAGATGTCAATTACAATAATGAAAACAAGATGCAAAGTATATAAACGTTACTCCCAGTTTATCTGAATACGCGTGAGATATTCCATAAAGAGGAAAAACCGTCTTGGACTGGTGTAACCGTTAGTAATGGCTATTCTGGTAAACATCGGACATCGTCTGTGAGCTATAATGAACATACATACAAATTTTCAGAAAGATCGACCAAGAACGTTCTACGATTTTCCATAAAGAAGAAAACCATTATGGGCCGTTAGTAATGGCTATAACGGTACACTTAAACATCGGGCATCATCCGTGACCCATAATAAACATACCTACAAAATTTCAGAAATATCGGCCACGTACTTTCTGAGATATTCCATAAAAAAGAAAAACCGTTACAGACGTTAGTAACGGCTATAAAGGTAAACTAACACATCGGGCATCATCCGTAACCCATAATGAACATGCATGCTAATTTTCCACAAAGATCGGCCAAGTACATTCTGAGATATTCTATAAAGAAGAAAAAGTGTTATAGGCGGTTACAGCCGTTAGTAACAGTATAACGGTAAACTAAAACATCGGGCATCATCCGTAAACTCATAGTGAACATACTTGCTAATGTTCACAAAGATCAGCCAAGTACTTTATGAGATATTCCATAAAGAAAAAAAAAATGTTACAGGCCGTTACAGCCATTAGTAATAGCTATAACGGCAAACTAAAACATCGGGCATTATTCGTGACCCATAATGAACATACCTGCTACTGTTAACAAAGATCAGCAAAGTACTTTCTGAGATATCTCATGAAGAAGAAAAAGCGTTACAGGCCGTTACAGCCGTTAGTAACGGTATTTATGGTAAACTAAAACATCGGGCATTATTTGTGACCCATAATGAACATACCTACAAATTTTCAGAAAGATCTGCCAAGTGCTTTCTGAGATATTCCATAAAGAAGAAAACCCGTTACAGGCCGTTACAACCGTTAGTAACGGCTATAACGGGGTAAACTAAAACATCGGGCATCATCCGAGACCCATAATGAACATACCTGCTAATTTTCACAAAGATCGGCCAAGTACTTTCTGAGATATCCATAAAGAAGAAAAAGCGTTACAGGCCGTTAGTAACGGCTGTAACGGTAAACTAAAACATCGGGCATCATCCGTGACCCATAGTGAACATACCTACAAATTTTCAGAAAGATCGGCCAAATACTTTTTGAGATATTCTATAAAGACGAAAAACCGTTACAGGCTGTTATAGCCGTTAGTAACGGCTATAACGGGGTATTTTAAAACATTGCGCATCATCCGAGACCCATAATGAACATACCTGCTAATTTTCACAAAGATCGGCCGAGCACTTTCTGAGATTTTCCAGGGAGAAGAAAAACCGTTACAGGCCGTTAGTAATGGATGTAACGGTAAACTAAAACCTCCGTGACCCATAATGAACATACCTACAAATTTTCAGAAAGATCGACCAAGTGCTTTCTGAGATATTCTATAAAGAAGAAAAACCGTTACAGGCCGTTACTAACGGCTATAACGGTAAACTAAAACATCAGGCATTATTCTTGACCCATAATGAAAATACCTACAAATTTTCAGAAAGATCGGCCAAGTACTTTTTGAGATATAAAGAAGAAAAATCGTTACAGGCCGTTATCACAGCCGTTAGTAGCGGCTGTAACGGGGTAAACTAAAACATCGGGCGTCATCAGTGACCCATAATGAAAATACCTACAAATTTTTAGAAAGATCGGCCAAGTACTTTTTGAGATATTCCATAAAGAAGAAAAGGCGTTACAGGCCGTTACAGCCGTTAGTAATGGCTGTAATGGTAAACTAAAACATCGGGCATCATCCGTGACCCATAATGAACATACTGCTAATTTTCACAAAGATCAGCCAAGTACTTTCTGAGATATTCCATGGAGAAGAAAAACCGTTACAGGCCGTTACAGCCGCTAGTAACGGCTGTAACGGTAAACTAAAACATCGGGCATCATCCTTGACCCATAGTGAACATACCTACAAATTTTCAGAAAGATCGGCCCAGTAGTTTTGTCTGGAGCGAGTGGAACACATTTTGACCACGGACACACACACACACAAAACATCGGATGAAAGCTTCAGAAACTTGATAATGAACTCGGATACTCAGCATTATCAGAGTTGTGTTAAATTTTGTGGCAAAATCAACTCGAAAGCCTTGTCAAACAATCACCTTGCTTCTCTGTCTAGAGAGATTAGAAGTTTACTGCACAGAATGCGGTTAAATTCCCTTCGTACGAAGTTCTGTAAAAACATTAGATGTATGTGTGGAGAAACACTCGGAGTAGGACATCTGTTAATCAATTGTCCAAGAGCAAGGGAATTATATCGTAAGTCGGGCGTTTGTAGTTTATCTGACGGATCCAGTCCGTCATCTCTGTCCAAGATTTTGAATGACTACGCTTTTCTTTCCTCAGTTTGTAAATGTTTGTTAAACAGACCAGTGGGCATTTACCTTTGATGTTCTATCCTTCAATATTATATTGTTAATTACTTAGCAATACTTACAGTATTCTTGCTCCTATGCTACAGTCAGTTTGAAGCGTACTTGCCTAATTCCGGATAAACTGACACATTTACACACACACACACACACACACACACACACGCTCACACACAAACTCACATCCACACTTTGTCCCTCTATCTGGCCATCTCCAATCTCAACTCTTTTCAAAAGAAATGTTTATTCATACAACACATTTTCAAGAAACAATCACAGTTAATACGCACATTTCATATACTTCAACACATCGTCTGATATCACTTTTAGTGGAAGGACGTTAAACTGAAGAAGAAGAAGAACACACACACAGCATTTCTTCGTTGCCATTCTAAAGTACTCCCTGTTCTTTAAGAACTGGGAGTACAAAAGAGAAACGCAAAGCAATGCATACGTAGAAATCAGGACATATACAATATAATGAAAACAATAAAACAATTAACAACCATTAATCAATATTCTGACGGACAATAAATAACATCAGACATAGCAATGAAGACATTTGGGAGGAGAGAGAGAGAGAGAGAGAGAGAGAGAGAGAGAGGAGCGTGGTGGGGTGGGGGGGTGGGGGATGGGGGTGGGGCTGACAGACAGGCATAGAGACAGATAGCATTGACAAAGAAACTAATAGACAGAGAGAGAGGAGAGAGAGAGAGAGAGAGGAGAGAGAGAGAGAGAGAGAGAGACTTCAGACTTCAGATGGTTTATTGTTCAGACATTGTGTCCATACAATCGAGTGAATTATTATGAATATCATTGTGGAGCTTTTCTGTTACGTCGTTACGCACATAATACTTTAGAACTCTCTCTCTCTCTCTCTCTCTCTCTCTCTCTCTCTCTCTCTCTCTCTCTCTCTCTCTCTCTCTAAGTAAACAGGAATGGAACACGTGAATGCGCAAGCGCTCACACAAAAAATAAACGCACGCGAGCAAGCACACACGTACACAATCAAAAAATTTACGCAAGTGAACGGGAGATGACGCATGAAAGAATAGTAGGCCAGCAGCCCGTAAGCAATACGTGACAACAAAATCAAACAATGTCCAATTTACCCATAGTCGCACGTGAAAAGATGGTGATCCAACATGTTACTGCGGAGTTTGAAGGCAATAAAAATAAACTTAGCCAGATTCACTGTTGATGTTGGAATAGTGGTATTGAGAATGGTTAATTTCTGTGTTCTGTAGAACAACAAATTGAAACCTGACAGATATTTCTTACGCAGGTCGTCCTAAATCGGGCAGTAGAACATAAAGTGGGTTTCATCTTCTTGAGAGGCTAGACAAAAAGGACATTGTAACACGTCGATATATTCTGGTTTGTATCTATATCTGTTACACTTCAGATCTGTTATTCCCCAGCGAAATTTAGTGAACATGTTTCTAACGTAATGTGAATTAATAACATCGAAATATTGTTCACGCTCCAATAAGCTTTTAAAACTACAGTAAAGTTCGTAACGGTTGCTGTCAGAGTGTTTTGACGACCAATTTTGTTTAGCACAATTAATCAATCGTTGTTTAAATTCCTTCAGGAAACTTTCTCTGTTTCCGACGCCCTGTGAACACCATACATGTCCAAAACCATTTACACACAAGATTCTTCTGACTTTAGTGGCCCACGTTTCCTTTCCTCTATCGTCCATTTCTTTAAGCATTTGGTAAGCCACGTAAGAAAATTTGTTTTCAGGTAATGCACAAAGTCTAAGCCAATAAGAAATACACCGTACTGAAGCTTGAATAAAGAGAGGAAAACGACCAAGTTCACCATACACCATTAAATTTGGTGTACGGAGAGCTACATTCAGCAACCGTTTACATGCAAATGAATGTACTTTTTCTATCTCTTCTATTTCATCAGTACCCCAAATTTCTGACGCATACAACAGTATTGGTACAATCTGGGCATCAAAGAGCTGAAAGAATATTTTTGGGTCAGTACAATTGATTCTCCACATGGTTCTAAAATATGTCTACATTTCTTTGCTTTTGTAATCATGTCTTCGACAGACAATTTGCGGCTCAGGCGAGTAGTAAAGTTGAGGCCGAGGTATTTGTAAACGTTTACTACTTCAACGTCTTGGGTTCCATAATTCCATTTTTTATGTTTTGATAAGTAGCCCCCATTTCTGAACACCATTATTTTTGTTTTACTGAGGTTCACTTTCAGTCGAGTTCTGCCGATATTACAAATAAGTTGTTTAGCTGAGTTTGAAGACCACACGGGTTGGACGAAAACAAAGCAATATCATCAGCAAACATTAGCAAAAATAACTCAGTAGTGTCAGGTCTACGCTGGAAGTCATTTTTACCGTTATTGATTATATAAGTAGCTAATTCGTTAATAATAAAGAAAATAAAGGTGGAGAAGCCAAACAGCCCTGCTTAAGTCCTTGAAGGCATTCAAAATAGTCGGTATAAACCAAATCATCTCTTACGCAAAATTTCACAGAGTTGTACATTGCTTGGAGCGCTGAAAGCATTTTACACCGATTCCGATCTTTAGTAAAATATTCCACAGTACGTGTCTCTTGACCGCGTCGAACGCTTTCTGAAAGTCGACAAAGGCTACATAAATCTTTCTGTTCAGAGCGAGATATTTCTGAACTAAGGCATTTAATGTGAAAATATGATCGATTGTTGAATAATCTTTGCGGAAACCAGCCTGTGTTTCAGATATAATACTGTATGTATTCGACCATTCTGACAACCTCTTATTTAATATATAAGTATACAGTTTGCTGAGGCAAGACAAAAGAGCAATACCACGATAGTTATCGGGATTGTTAATGTCTCCTTTTTTATGGAGTGGAAATATGATTGCTTTAGACCATTCACTGGGATACGTACCCTTGGAAAACAATGCATTAAAATACTTTGTCAAAAAAGGGACAATCGCATCCTGTGAGACTTTTAAAACTTCATTTATTAACCCATCAGGTCCGGCTGCTTTTCCCGATTTTGAATGTTTTATAGCTTCTTTTACCTCTAATTCTGTTATATCAATATTTAGGCAATCAAACAAGTTGTCAACTTCGTTACCATCTGGCTCAAAAATATCGTGAACGTGTTGTTCAGCATTGTCATTTAAGAGATTAGAAAAGTGACGAAACCAGTCTTCTTTTGGTATGTTATTTTTTAGTCTGGTTTTACGTTTCCATTTCTTTATTTCTTTCCAGAATGCCTGCGAATTATGTCGATTGTTGACAAGTCTATCTACAGCTTCCTTTTTGAATTTTTTTCCTTAATTCTAAGAGTAGTTTTATACTTTTTCCTTTCCTGTACGTACGATGATCTGTTTTCTAGTTTCTTGTTTCTATTAAAGATTCTAAACGCTTTTCTTGCGTTCTTCTTTAACAGGCGACAATCTTTGTCGAACCAAGGCTTACTTTGTTTATAAGTGGGGACAGCACCTTTAGGGTCATTGGGACAAATCCGCTTAGTCATACACATTGCTGCATCTTTAATAGCACACGTAAAAGTGTCCAATGCATAATCGAAAACGCAGGAGAAAAACAGGATTCATTGAGTCTATGTACTTCATCAGGGTTCCATATTATCTTATCAACAGAACAAAGAGAGCTGTCACATAAGTTATCTACATCATTTTCTGTAAGCAAACGATTTACTGAAAGCACAAGGGGCATATGTAGTGATTCCACTCTCTCTTCTACAACGAAATTTGTACATAAAGAAGCAAAGTCCGGAGAAGCAAGTAATCATTTACACTTGTGCCACTAGTAGAAACAAACGTAAATTGCTTTGATGCATCAGGGTAACAGAAGCCGTTTAAAATCAAAAGTTCATAGCAGGCACACAGATCTAGAAGATGTCTACCAAAGGCATTAAGAACCAAGTCTTCTGTCTGACGGTCATCAACAAATAATGCAGAGTTGTCATTCAACATGTTTTCCAGCTCAGTCTGGAATACATCAGAACTGGGTTGAAGGTTAGCTGTTCTGCTGTTAAAATCTCCGCACAGTAGAAAAAGGGCATCACCAAATTGTTCAAGCACATCTGCAAGGCACTGTTCTATTTCAAACAAGTGACATTTATGTTGCACATAATTATAGAACGGAGAATCGATAGGGGGTTACGTAGCAAGCTACGAGAAAAACGTCACTGACAGTTCCAAGGAGTGATTTATCTAATTTTAGAACAAGAACGTGGTCGTATGAAACCTCAACACGCGATACAAATTTTTCATATTCTTTACGTATCAAAGTGATAATACCACCACTGCTCCTACCTCGACGAGAAAGTTTCACAGCAGGAGAGGAAACTTTTCAGATTCAGAGGACGGGGACGACATGGTAGTAGTAGCTGTGTGCCACCGCTCAGTTGGTAGTAGTAGCTGTGTGCCACCGCTCAGTTGGTAGTAGTAGCTGTGTGCCACCGCTCAGTTGGTAGTAGTAGCTGTGTGCCACCGCTCAGTTGGTAGTAGTAGCTGTGTGCCACCGCTCAGTTGGTAGTAGTAGCTGTGTGCCACCGCTCAGTTGGTAGTAGTAGCTGTGTGCCACCGCTCAGTTGGTAGTAGTAGCTGTGTGCCACCGCTCAGTTGGAATGCAGGCAAACAGTGACGATCGCCGACACGTGAGCACGTGCAATTCAGGTACACCTTTGCCTCACGCCACGACAGTAGCCAGCAATGGAGAAAAATAAAATACAGGTTAAATGCAGAAAACTTGAAGTCACTCAGAGACAAAATTTGTACCATTCGATTCACCGAAGACTCACGAAGACGATGGTAATAATTATATATTTTTAATTTGCACTTTGCCGAAAATAATTGGGAATTTTGACTAATAATGCCGCTGCTCCTCAAGAATGGTGTTGCCAGTTTCGTGAGCTTAAACTCACTCCGAGAGACAGAGAGAGAGAGAGAGAGAGAGAGAGAGAGAGAGAGAGAGAGAGAATCTGCAACAATATAGATAATCATAGATTACTTTATAATTTGTGCATCAAATATTTTTTCAGTGTTTTTTTAAACACTAGTTTAGAAGGACATGTTTTTAAAGAAGATAAATTGT
This sequence comes from Conus ventricosus, assembly GCA_018398815.1. Classification (NCBI taxonomy): domain Eukaryota; kingdom Metazoa; phylum Mollusca; class Gastropoda; order Neogastropoda; family Conidae; genus Conus; species Conus ventricosus. The sequence goes on from CM031609.1 coordinate 94,576,368, forward strand.
TCCATGCCGTTCCTCCAGAATATATGAAGCTAGATTTGTAAAGATTGTTACGGGGTTAGGAAACGAAAGTTTGTGAACATGTCTATTTTCATTATTTGCAAAGTTTCGGATAGTTTTCTTTAGAGCTATTCCCTTAACTACTTTATATAAGCATAAACATTTATTGAAGAAAAGTCTGTCTTTGAAAGGAAGAATATTTAACTTTTATAGTCATCACCTGTCAAGGAATTAGATTTTAATTGCACCAACTTTATAGCTCTTTTATGTAAACGATTGATTTGTTTCAAATTTGTTTTACTAGATTTATCTCATAACGTAGACGCATAATCAATGAGAGATTAAATATGTGCATGAAAAAAATAATTTCCTTGACTGGAGATTCAGAAAATGTTTTATTTTTGATAATTGATAAATCCTTTTAGAAAGACGTTTTCCAAGGTCAGTAATGTGGTCGTACCACGTTAAAACCATTATCGATGATAGCCCCTAGTACTTTATGAGATGTTACCTCCTCAATCCTTTGGTCATTGACATATAGTGCTGTGAACGGGGACCTCATTTTCTGCCGTTTTTGCCGTGTAGTCACATACATACATTTCGTTTTATTTGCATTCAGGGACATGTGGTTCATTTCTGTCCATTTAATCAATCTGTCGACGTTGTTCTGAAGGTTATTTACTAGAATCATAAGATCATCACTGCTAAACTGTAATGAAGTGTCATCAGCAAACATTTCACAATCACAGTCTATGTATAAAGGCAAATCATGTAAATAGAGAATAGGAGAGGTCCTAATACTAATCCCTGTGGAATCTGCTACAAATTTCAACAAGTTGTTGACGATCAGTAAGAAAAGATCTAATGAAGTCTAAGGCCTGGTTCGATAGCTTATAGTGTGCAAGTTTTTTCATCAGAAGGGAATGGTCTATAACATCAAAGGCTTCAGCAAAGTCGACAAAAAGAATTCTTGTACATTCATTATTATCTATATTTGACAGGCAATAATCAGTAAGCTGTATAAGAGACGTATGGCAGGAGTGAATTTCTCTAAAGCCTGACTGATTTTCATGAATCAAATGATATTGCTTAAAGTGAGAATATAATTGTCTTTGAATATGTCTTTCATGTGGTTTTGACAAAAGGGGTAGTATTGAAATAGGTCTATAGTTAGACGGATTGGTGGAATCACCATTTTTGTACAAAGGTGTGACTTGGCTTGTTTAAATATACATGAGGAAATTGGTTTTTATCAATGCACAAATTGTAAATTAGGTGAGTGTATCGGCGATAGTAGATGAGGTAATTTTCAGTATTCTTCCATCAATTCCATCTAAACCTCTTGTTCAAGATTGTTTTAGACATATTAGCCCATACCACACTCATTTACTGAAATTGACGGTATAGTGAAAGTTGAGGAGATATTTTTAGAACAGCAATATTGTTTTAGTTCATGTAAATCATTTTGATTTGTATCATCATTTACTGTTATGTCCTTAGCAACATTTGCAAAATGAAGGTTTAAATGTTCCGGTGAAATATCCTTTATTGGATTCTTAACTTTGGAGTTCGATTTACCTTTAGTTAAAAGATTAATAGCCTTCCACATCGATTTTGAATTCTGAGAAGAGAATAACAAATCTTGAAAATATTTTTTTTCGCTTTTTGTTTCATGGAATTCACTTTGTTTCTTTGTTTTCTAAATTTTTCTTTGTCCTTTGACTTGAGTAAATGATCTCTTTTATGTATATAATTGTCTATTTCCTTCATCAACCACGGGGGTTTCATAGTATGTTTCACTCGTTTTCTAACAAAGGGAGCATGTTTATCATATATTGAACTGAACATGTATTACCCAGTAATTGACTGCTTCATCTGGGTTTCTTATCTGATAAACATAATCTAAGCCCGAGGAAAGAAAATCACCAAGAAAGGCATTTTTGTCAAAATGTGTGAAAGATCTGTAATAGATTTCCTTATTTCCCAGCTTAGGAATTTTTACACCTTTCTTCATCCATGTAAAACAAACAGATGAATGATCACTGCATCCGATTTGAACAGAACATACTTCCACAATATTTGCTCTTGAGGTGACGTAAACATGATCAATTAAAGTTTCCGAGTGTTCAGTAATGCGTGTTGGTCGATCAATTGTTTGTTCTAATCCATACATTGAATAACTGTGACTCCATTTTGTTCCTGGTATTGTTAAATCAATATTAAAGTCACCCAAAACAATCAATTCTTTGGATGCTAAGATCGCAGAATCCATCATCAAATTAAACTTATCATACCAGTCAGTTGTTTCGGCTGGGTTTCTGTATAGAAATCCTATAATAATCGGTTTAAATTGTTTAAGACTTATTTCTATCCAAACAGATTCAATGCCATAATTATCTAAATGTGACAATCTTTTAAATCTTACTGAATTTGCACAATATAAAGTAATCCTGTTGATTTTGGTGCAACTGGATCAAGTCGGATTGTATCATAATTTGACATGTACATATCGGAATCTGGTATCATACCTTTAATCTAGATTCAGCTATACAAAAAAACATGAAAGTTATTTCCATTGTTGTGTAAAATTGTAGCAATATCATCGGTCTTATTTCTGGCACTGTTAATATTTAAATATCCAACACGAAGCCCCTCGTGTGAGGGCCATGTATTTAACGTAGAAGGCATCATATTACCACTTTAACATTCAGTGTACAAACCACAGGCCAATGCACAAAAGTACTTCTTATTACAAAGTGATGGGTAGTTAAATATTTACAATATAGCCACAAACGGTAAACGGTGTGTGCGTGTGCGTTGTGTGTGTGTGTGTGGGTGTGTGTGTGTGTGTGCGCGTGCGTGCGCGCACGTGAGCGTGTGTGTATATGTGTTTGCTGGGGTTGAGGAGGGGAACATATAGGTAACTGGAAGACGCAATTTCCTGAAAATGCATTTTCACTTTCTCACACACGTTATGCATGGAACGACTACTGCCAGATCAATTTTCTGTGTGCTGTACTTGTGAAGCAAAGACAAGCTCCCACCGCTATGGTGTAGTGATTAGTGCCGTCATATGGGGCCCAGGGGACAGCGTGTTCAAGTCTCATCATAGCCATTTATTTGTGGGATTTTATTTTATCCCGATCGGCTTCTACACGTAGATGAGTGCGCTATGTGCTCACACAGGCAGACTGCAACCATATAATCATGTTTCATCCACTGTAATGGATTTTCCTTCTGAACCATATTGGTGTCTGTATTTCTCGGGCCTGGTTGACGCTGGGATATATTATAGAAGGACGGAGTACAGCTCTGTCCTGTAGTTTCAGATCATGTCCATCTTACTCACTAACCCTCATTAAGAAAATAACAACAACAAAAAAGGCAACTTTTCTCCTTAAAATAATATGAATGGTATAGAATCGAAGTGTCCTCACATGCCACGCTATATACATACCAAAACTGTTATCACACGTCCAGTTCCAGGAATCCATAAAGTACCAGCCACACTATTTATTCTCATCTTCATTCCGAATCAGCAGTGATGTTTCAAACGATTCAGTGCGTGGAATCTGAAGAGATGGCGTCCTGTCGAAAAGAGAAAAAAACCTGTGTTTCGCTGCGCTCTCCAAGTCTTCATTGAAAATCGACTCTCGATCTGCTCTCCAAGTCTGGGGGCTGTCGAAGAGCTCTGGGCTGTCCTTGACGGACACCTTTCGGGCATTTTTGGAGCTAGCTGTAAGGACTGGGGAGCGCTCAAGGTCGCGGTCGTCGTCGTCGTCGTCGTTGATGATGGTTTCGTGTATGTCAGAAACCCGGCGAGTCTTCAGGATGCTGGGGCCTGCCTCCTGGGTCAGGTCCACTTTGTGGGCAGACGTCAGAGACGGTGCTGTCCATGCAGGGGCTGGGGCAGGGCTGTGCGGTGTGGGTACAGGGGCGGCGCTCAGCTGTGAGGGCCTGCTGATGTTGGATGAAGGGAGTGTAACAGGGCCGGTATTGCGTGTCCAGATTTTCCTGGTGGGAGCAACAAACATAGTGCTGGTCATGACTGAATAGTGAGCTGAAACTACTGACGATGACTAACTGAATGATGACTTGAATGATGTGGTGATGAATGGACGATAGATAAAATTATAGAGGCCAAAACTGAAGAATGACCAGAATAATAGTGATGATGTCTAAACAATGATCAGAATAATACTGATGATGACTGAACAATGACCGGAATAATACTGATGATGACTGAACAATGACCAGAATAATACTGATGATGACTGAACAATGACCAGAATAATACTGGTGATGACTGAACAATGACCAGAATAATACTGATGATGACTGAACAATGACCAGATTAATACTGGTGATGACTGAATGATGATCAGAATAATACTGGTGATGACTGAATGATGATCAGAATAATACTGGTGATGACTGAATGATGATCAGAATAATACTGGTGATGACTGAACAATGATCAGAATAATACTGATGATGACTGAACAATGATCAGAATAATACTGGTGATGACTGCACAATGATCAGAATAATACTGGTGATGACTGAACAATAACCAGAATAATACTGGTGATGACTGAACAATGACCAGAATAATACTGGTGATGACTGAACAATGATCAGAATAATACTTATGATGACCGAACAATGACCAGAATAATACTGGTGATGACTGAACAATGATCAGAATAATACTGATGATGACCGAACAATGATCAGAATAATACTTTTGATGACTGAACAATGATCAGAATAATACTGATGATGACTGAACAATGACCAGAATAATACTGGTGATGACTGAACAATGATCAGAATAATACTGGTGATGACTGCACAATGATCAGAACAATACTGGTGATGACTGAACAATAACCAGAATAATACTGGTGATGACTGAACAATGACCAGAATAATACTGGTGATGACTGAACAATGATCAGAATAATACTGGTGATGACTGAATGATGATCACAATAATACTGGTGATGACTGAACAATGACCAGAATAATACTGGTGATGACTGAACAATGATCAGAATAATACTGGTGATGACTGAACAATGATCGGAATAATACTGGTGATGACTGAACAATGACAGAATAATACTGATGATGACTGAACAATGATCAGAATAATACTGGTGATGACTGAACAATGACCAGAATAATACTGGTGATGACCGAACAATGATCAGAATAATACTGGTGATGACTGAACAATGATCAGAATAATACTGGTGATGACTGAACAATGACCAGAATAATACTGATGATGACTGAACAATGATCAGAATAATACTGGTGATGACTGAACAATGACCAGAATAATACTGATGATGACGAAGATTGATCAGAATAATACTAGTGATGACTGAACATACTGATCGAATGACAGATAATACTGGTGATAAACCGAAACAATGACCAGACAGAATAATACTGGTGATGACTGAACAATGATCATAATAATACTGGTGATGACTGAACAATGACCAGAATAATACTGGTGATGACTGAACAATGACCAGAATATTACTGATAATGACTGAACAATGACCCGATTAATATTGATGATGACTGAACAATGATCAGAATAATACTGGTGATGACTGAATGACCATAATAATAATGAGATGACTGAATGATGATGAGAATAATACTGGTGATGACTGAATGATGATGAGAATAATACTGGTGATGACTGAATGACCATAATAATACTGGTGATGACTGAATGATGATGAGAATAATAGTTTAATACTGGTGATGACTGAATGATGATGAGAATAATACTGGTGATGACTGAATGATGATGAGAATAATACTGGTGATGACTGAATGATGATGAGAATAATACTGGTGATGACTGAATGATGATGAGAATAATACTGGTGATGACTGAATGATGATGAGAATAATACTGGTGATGACTGAATGATGATGAGAATAATACTGGTGATGACTGAATGATGATGAGAATAATACTGGTGATGACTGAATGATGATGAGAATAATACTGATGATGACTGAATGATGATGAGAATAATACTGGTGATGACTGAATGATGATGAGAATAATACTGGTGATGACTGAATGATGATGAGAATAATACTGGTGATGACTGAATGATGATGAGAATAATACTGATGATGACTGAATGATGATGAGAATAATACTGGTGATGACTGAATGATGATCAGAATAATACTGGTGATGACTGAACATTGACCAGAATAATACTGGTGATGACTGAACAATGATGATAATAATCCTGATGATGACTGAATGATGATCAGAATAATACTGGTGATGACTGAATGATGATCAGAATAATACTGGTGATGACTGAATGATGATCAGAATAATACTGGTGATGACTGAATGATGATCAGAATAATACTGGTGATGACTGAACAATGATCAGAATAATACTGATGATGACTGAATGATGATCAGAATAATACTGGTGATGACTGAACAATGACCAGAATAATACTGGTGATGGTAAGGTAATGTTGCTTATAGCCCAGACGACCACAAACAACCATATCAGGGCTGTCACCACATTGAAGTCAACTCGCAAGTTATTAAAAACAACAACAACAACAACAACAAAAACTTTCACACTCCTCTTTAAAATAAACCTTCTAAAACGCACCAGAAACTTCGTTAAAAGTATTTCTTTCGTAAAATCTGACATCAGATGAAAAATGTTAATCTCTTTCAGAAATTCAAAGATCACGTCAGGTGGGACATCTCTGAAGAAAGTGTAATACTAATGACGACTGAATGACGAGAATAATACTAATGACGACTGAATGACGAGAATAATACTGATGACGACTGAATGATAAGAATAATACTGATGATGACTGAATGACGAGAATAATACTGATGACGACTGAATGATAAGAATAATACTGATGATGACTGAATGACGAGAATAATACTGATGACGACTGAATGATAAGAATAATACTGATGACGACTGAATGACGAGAATAATACTGATGACGACTGAATGATAAGAATAATACTGATGACGACTGAATGACGATAATAATACTGATGACGACTGAATGATAAGAATAATACTGATGACGACTGAATGATAAGAATAATACTGATGATGACAGAATGACGATAATAATACTGATGACGACTGAATGACGATAATAATACTGATGACGACTGAATGACGAGAATAATACTGATGACGACTGAATGACGATAATAATACTGGTCTCCCCGAAGATGGAGTATGGCTGCCTTAATGGCGGGATAAAAAAAGGTCATACACACAAAACTCCACTGCCTGGCTATACAGGGAGTGTCCGCAGGAGTATCAGCCTGCGTACGCAGAAAGAAAGAAAAAGAAAAGAAATACTGGTCATAACTGAAAGATAATGAAAACAATACTGGTGATGTATGAATGATGCTCAGAATCCTACTGACGGTAGTGGTGGGATGACAACCGCATGATGGGAAAAGTAGCAACCAAATAATGACCAAATTACTATCGGCGATAACTGGTAACGACAAGAAGAATACAAGGTGACGAGGAAATGATCAGCACATGACATTACTGTTGATGAGCGAATGATGACCCGAATAATTTTGATGATGACTGAATGATCAGAATAGTACTGGTAGATAACAGAATGATGATAAGAAAAACAACAACAACAAAACAATTATGACACAAAATCACAAAAAAAGTATTGGTGATAACTATATGAATGATGACCTTAATAACGCCGATTATGACTAAAATGAACGATGACCAGGACGATACCAGTGATTATGACTAAAATGAACAGATGACCAGGGCGATACCAGTGATTATGACTAAAATGAACAGATGACCAGGGTGATACCAGTGATTATGACTAAAATGAACGATGACCAGGACGATACCAGTGATTATGACTAAAATGAACAGATGACCAGGACGATACCAGTGATTATGACTAAAATGAACAGATAACCAGGACGATACCAGTGATTATGACTAAAATGAACGATGACCAGGACGATACCAGTGATTATGACTAAAATGAACAGATGACCAGGACGATACCAGTGACTATGACAAAATAAGGATGACCAGGACGATACCAGTGAATAGACAAATAATGATGACAGACGATACCATGATAGACTAAATGAAAATGACGGACGATTACCAGTTGATATGACTAAAATGAACCATGACAGAGATACAGAGCACACGCAAATTAACAACTGCACAACAGTGAAACAAACAAGACAATGCCAGACTCATCTGATGGATGACCTAATATGTATAAGTACGTCAGGCATGCAGGACTGACAGAGAAGACACGGAGTGACTTGGTATGATGGGCAAAATGACGCGCCGACTAGTACCAATACGAGACAGAACAGACATCAGGGATTCTTGAGTAGATGGACATCCAAAATGAGCGGCCCGACTATGTATGACATGAGAGACGAAACATTATGATGTGGCTTGGTGTAATGGCATCTAAAATGACGGGCCCAACTTGATACCACATGGACAGAAAGGACATGGATATGTTTGTATGATGGCATCCAAAATGGAGGCCCAGACCTGTCCCATGATAGACAGAGAAGACCTGGATGTGGCTTGTGTGTATGATGGCATCCAAATGAGCGGCCACCTTGTCTACATAGGAGACAGGAAGACATGGATGTGGCTGTTGTATGATGGGCATCCAAAGAGCGACTCCCGACTTGTAACATGGAGACAGAGAGACACTGGAAATGTGGCTGGTGTATGAGGGCTCCAAAAGAGACGGGCCCGACTTGTACAATGAGACAGAGAAGACCGGATTGAGCTGTTGTAATGGACACATGGCGGCGCCGACTTGTGCCACAAGGAGACGAGAGACACTGGATGTGGCTTGTGTGTATGAGGGCACCAAGAATGGAGCTGCGCGTTGTACCACATAGGAGACAGAAGACCTGATGTGGCTTGGTAGTATGATGGGCTGCAAAAATGAGGCGCCGACTTGTGCCCATAGGAGACAGAGAAGACACTGGATGTGGCTTGTGTGTATGATGGGCATCCAAAATGAGCGGCGCCGACTTGTCCACATAGGAGAGAGAGAAGACACTGGATGTGGCTTGTGTGTATGATGGGCATCCAAAATGAGCGGCGCCCGACTTGTACCACATAGGAGACAGAGAAGACAGGATGGCTTGTGTGTAGTGGGCATCCAAAGAGCGGCGCCCGACTTGCCACATAGGAGACAGAGAAGACACTGGATGTGGCTTGTGTGTATGATGGGCATCCAAAATGAGCGGCGCCCGACTTGTACCACAGGAGACAGAGAGACATGGTGTGGCTTGTGTGTATGATGGGCATCCAAAATGAGCGGCGCCCGACTTGTGCCATAGAGACAGAGAGCACTGATGGCTTGGTTGTGATCAAAAGGGCACCAAAATAGGAGGACCGACTGTACCCATGGAGCATGTGAGTATGATGTGGCTTGTGTGATGATGGGCCCCAACATGGGAGCGGGCCGATGGTACATAGGGACAGAGAAGAATGAGGCTTGAATTGATGGCATCCAAAAGAGGACGCCCGATTGCTTGTGTAGAGAAGCACGAAATGTGGGCCGTTGTCAATGAGATCCGAAAGACAGCGGTGTCTTTGTGTAATGGAGACAGAAAGACGGAGGCTTGTGTGTAATGGGACCAAAAGACGTGCGCACTTGTTACACATAGGAACAGAGAGGCGCCGATTGTGGCCTAGGAATGATGGAGCATCCAATGAGCTGGCCCGTACTATGTGATCCAAAATGGAGACGCGATGACATGGATGTGGATTGTGTGTATGATGGATCCTAAAATGACGGCGCCCATTCCAATAGAGACAGAAAGACACTGGATGTGGCTTGTGTTGATGGGCATCCAAAATGGCGGGCCCGACTTGTGCCACAGGAGACTGAGAACATGGATTGTTGTGTGATTGGCATCCAAATGAGCGGCGCCCATTCCCACAAGGAGCAGAGAATGTACACTGGAGAGGCATGATGATGGGCTTGTCAAATGAGGGCGACATGACCTAGCGACTGAGAGAGAGGATTGGCGTTGTGATTGTGATGGACCAAAAGAGCGGCGCCCGATTGTGCCACATAGGAGACAGAGAAACATGGAGTGGCTGTTGAATGGGACCAAAATGACGGCGCCCGATTGTAGACCAAGGAGACAGAAGACACGGATGTGGCTTGTGTGTATGATGGGAAAATGGCGCCCACTTGTACCACATAACAGAGAAGACGGATGTGGTTGTGTGTATGATTGGCATCCAAAATGAGGGCCGACTTGTACCACATAGGAGACAGAGAAGACACTGGATGTGGCTGTGTGTATGATGGGCATCAGAGCGGCGCCCGCGTCCACATAGGAGACAGAGAAACACTGGATGTGGCTTGTGTGTTGATGGGCATCCAAAATGAGGGCGCCCGACTTGTACCACATAGGAGACAGAGAAACACTGGATTGGCTTGTGTGTATGATGATCCAAAATGAGCGCGCCCGTCACTAGGAAAGAGAGACACTGGATGTGGCTTGTGTGTATGGGGCATCCAAAATAGCGGCGCCCGACTTTCCACATAGAGACAGAAGACCTGGATGTGGCTTGTGTGTATGATGGGCATCAAAATGCGGCGCCCGACTTGTCCACAAGAAAGAAGACACTGGATGGCTTGTGTGTATGGATCAAAATGAGCGGCGCCCGACTTGTCCAGGAGACTAGACACAAGGATGCTGGAGAGGCATCAAATGGCGTGCTGTCAGATGGGCACCAAAATAGGGCCCGACTTGGCCAAAGGAGACAGGAGACGGTGTGTGTATGAGGGCATCCAAAATCGCGGCGCCCGACTTGTCCACATGGAAAAGAGAACTGGATGGGTTGTGTATGTGGGCATCCAAAATGAGCGGCGCCGACTTGTGCCACATAGGAGACAGAGAAGACACTGAGTGGCTTGTGTGTATATGGGACCAAAATGAGCGGCGCCGACTTGCCAATAGAGACAGAGAAGAACCTGGATGTGGCTTGGTGATGTGGCACCAAAATGCGGCGCCCGACTTGTGCCACATAGAGACAGAGAAGACACTGGATTGGCTTGTTGATGTGGGCACCAAAAGACTGGGCCGACTTGTACCATAGGAGACAGAGAAGACCTGATGTGGTTTGTATGAGGCACAAAATAGGCGCACTTGTGCCACTGGATGAGAAGCGCGTGGTGGTAAATGGCACAAATGAGCGGCGCCCGACTGTGCACTAGGGACAGAGAGACACGAGTGGTTGTGTTAATGGCCAAAATGAGCGGCGCCGATTGCCTAGGGACAAGAGAAGGAGCGTTGTGGTTGATGGATCCAAAATGAGGGCCATTGGCCACATAGGGACAAAAGACCGGAGGGTGTGTGTGAGGGACCAAAATGAGCGGCGCCCGACTTGCCCATAGGAGACAGGAAACTGGTGTGGCTTGTGTAATGGATCCAAATGAGCGGCCCGCTTGTGCCATAGGAGACAGAGAAGACCGAGCTTGTGTTATGAGGATCAAAGAGCGGCGCCGACTGTGCCAATGAGAGAGCACTGGTTGGCTTTGTGGGACCAAATGACGGCGCGGGTTTGCACAGAGACAAGAAGACACTGGGTGTGGTATGATGGCAATGGGCGCCCGATTGACCAAGTGGCAGGATCTGATGGGCGTGGGTGGGTCAAGGCGAGACAATGGGGGAGACACAAGGCGGGAGCATAAGGGGGATGACCAATGGGCGAAGACATTGGGGAGACATGGAATGAGCGGGCCTTGTACAAAAGGAGGAAGACAGAGCTTGTTGTTGATGGGACAAAGAGCGGGCCGCTTGTACCAGGAGAAGAGAAGACAGGGGCTTGTGTGTAGATGGGACAAAATGGCGGGCCGCTTGTCCAAAGGACAGAGACTGATGGCTTGTGTAGATGGGCATCCAAAATGAGCGCGCCGATTTCCATAGGAGACAGAGAAAATGTGTTGATGGGCTCCAAAGCGGCGCCGATGACACTAGGAGAGAAAGACCATGGCTGTGTGATGCCAAAGAGCGCGCCCGATCAATGAGAAGAGACTGTGCTTGTGTGTATGATGGGACCAAGAGGGCCCCGATTGCAATAGGAAGGAGATAGGGAGCGTGCGAGTCCACTAGAAGAGAGCACGGATTGCTGTAGGAGAAACGGCGCTTGTCATGAGGCAAGAAAAGGAGTGGCTGGTTTGATGGCACCAAAATGAGCCGCGATTGTGCCATGAGAGAGGACACAGAGGGCTCGTGTGCCAAGAGAGGGCCGACACACAGGACGAGAAGGATGTGGTTGTAATGTGGGCTGAAATGAGGCGCCATGACCACATGAGAGACTGAGATGGATGGGCTAAGTTGGCGCCAAAATGAGGCGTGCAGAAGGAAAAGATGAGCTGGGGTTTGGGATCTGAATAGCGGCGACACTAGGGCCCACTGGAGACCAGAAGACGAAGGCTTGTATGATGGGCTCAAATGAGCGGCGCCCGAATTGTACCATAGGAGAAAGAGGAATGATTGGTTGTGTTGTGGAAAAGGCGACCGACTTGTCCCAATGACACATAGAGACAAGAGAGGTGTGGCTTTGTGGGCACAAAAAGGCGCCCGTACATAGGAACAGAAGACACTGGATGTGGCTTGTGTGTATGATGGGCATCCAAAATGAGCGGCGCCCGACTCGTACCACATAGGAGACAGAGAAGACACTGGATGTGGCTTGTGTGTATGATGGGCATCCAAAATGAGCGGCGCCCGACTTGTACCACATAGGAGACAGAGAAGACACTGGATGTGGCTTGTGTGTATGATGGGCATCCAAAAGGAGCGGCGCCCGACTTGTGCCACATAGGAGACAGAGAAGACACTGGATGTGGCTTGTGTGTATGATGGGCATCCAAAATGAGCGGCGCCCGACTTGTGCCACATAGGAGACAGAGAAGACACTGGATGTGGCTTGTGTGTATGATGGGCATCCAAAATGAGCGGCGCCCGACTTGTGCCACATTGGAGAGAGAGAAGACATTGGATGTGGCTTGTGTGTATGATGGGCATCCAAAATGAGCGGCGCCCGACTTGTGCCACATAGGAGACAGAGAAGACACTGGATGTGGCTTGTGTGTATGATGGGCATCCAAAATGAGCGGCGCCCGACTTGTACCACATAGGAGACAGAGAAGACACTGGATGTGGCTTGTGTGTATGATGGGCATCCAAAATGAGCGGCGCCCGACTTGTGCCACATAGGAGACAGAGAAGACACTGGATGTGGCTTGTGTGTATGATGGGCATCCAAAATGAGCGGCGCCCGACTTGTGCCACATAGGAGACAGAGAAGACACTGGATGTGGCTTGTGTGTATGATGGGCATCCAAAATGAGCGGCGCCCGACTTGTACCACATAGGAGACAGAGAAGACTCTGGATGTGGCTTGTGTGTATGATGGGCATCCAAAATGAGCGGCGCCCGACTTGTACCACATAGGAGACAGAGAAGACACTGGATGTGGCTTGTGTGTATAATGGGCATCCAAAATGAGCGGCGCCCGACTTGTACCACATAGGAGACAGAGAAGACACTGGATGTGGCTTGTGTGTATGATGGGTATCCAAAATGAGCGGCGCCCGACTTGTGCCACATAGGAGACAGAGAAGACACTGGATGTGGCTTGTGTGTATGATGGGCATCCAAAATGAGCGGCGCCCGACTTGTGCCACATAGGAGACAGAGAAGACACTGGATGTGGCTTGTGTGTATGATGGGCATCCAAAATGAGCGGCGCCCGACTTGTGCCACATAGGAGACAGAGAAGACACTGGATGTGGCTTGTGTGTATGATGGGCATCCAAAATGAGCGGCGCTCGACTTGTACCACATAGGAGACAGAGAAGACACTGGATGTGGCTTGTGTGTATGATGGGCATCCAAAATGAGCGGCGCCCGACTTGTACCACATAGGAGACAGAGAAGACACTGGATGTGGCTTGTGTGTATGATGGGCATCCGAAATGAGCGGCGCCCGACTTGTACCACATAGGAGACAGAGAAGACACTGGATGTGGCTTGTGTGTATGATGGGCATCCAAAATGAGCGGCGCCCGACTTGTGCCACATAGGAGACAGAGAAGACACTGGATGTGGCTTGTGTGTATGATGGGCATCCAAAATGAGCGGCGCCCGACTTGTGCCACATAGGAGACAGAGAAGACACTGGATGTGGCTTGTGTGTATGATGGGCATCCAAAATGAGCGGCGCCCGACTTGTGCCACATAGGAGACAGAGAAGACATTGGATGTGGCTTGTGTGTATGATGGGCATCCAAAATGAGCGGCGCCCGACTTGTGCCACATAGGAGACAGAGAAGACACTGGATGTGGCTTGTGTGTATGATGGGCATCCAAAATGAGCGGCGCCCGACTTGTACCACATAGGAGACAGAGAAGACACTGGATGTGGCTTGTGTGTATGATGGGCATCCAAAATGAGCGGCGCCCGACTTGTGCCACATAGGAGACAGAGAAGACACTGGATGTGGCTTGTGTGTATGATGGGCATCCAAAATGAGCGGCGCCCGACTTGTACCACATAGGAGACAGAGAAGACACTGGATGTGGCTTGTGTGTATAATGGGCATCCAAAATGAGCGGCGCCCGACTTGTACCACATAGGAGACAGAGAAGACACTGGATGTGGCTTGTGTGTATGATGGGTATCCAAAATGAGCGGCGCCCGACTTGTGCCACATAGGAGACAGAGAAGACACTGGATGTGGCTTGTGTGTATGATGGGCATCCAAAATGAGCGGCGCCCGACTTGTGCCACATAGGAGACAGAGAAGACACTGGATGTGGCTTGTGTGTATGATGGGCATCCAAAATGAGCGGCGCCCGACTTGTGCCACATAGGAGACAGAGAAGACACTGGATGTGGCTTGTGTGTATGATGGGCATCCAAAATGAGCGGCGCCCGACTTGTGCCACATAGGAGACAGAGAAGACACTGGATGTGGCTTGTGTGTATGATGGGCATCCAAAATGAGCGGCGCTCGACTTGTACCACATAGGAGACAGAGAAGACACTGGATGTGGCTTGTGTGTATGATGGGCATCCAAAATGAGCGGCGCCCGACTTGTACCACATAGGAGACAGAGAAGACACTGGATGTGGCTTGTGTGTATGATGGGCATCCGAAATGAGTGCGCGCCGACTTGTACCACATAGGAGACAGAGAAGACACTGGATGTGGCTTGTGTGTATGATGGGCATCCAAAATGAGCGGCGCCCGACTTGTGCCACATAGGAGACAGAGAAGACACTGGATGTGGCTTGTGTGTATGATGGGCATCCAAAATGAGCGGCGCCCGACTTGTGCCACATAGGAGACAGAGAAGACACTGGATGTGGCTTGTGTGTATGATGGGCATCCAAAATGAGCGGCGCCCGACTTGTGCCACATAGGAGACAGAGAAGACATTGGATGTGGCTTGTGTGTATGATGGGCATCCAAAATGAGCGGCGCCCGACTTGTGCCACATAGGAGACAGAGAAGACACTGGATGTGGCTTGTGTGTATGATGGGCATCCAAAATGAGCGGCGCCCGACTTGTACCACATAGGAGACAGAGAAGACACTGGATGTGGCTTGTGTGTATGATGGGCATCCAAAATGAGCGGCGCCGGACTTGTGCCACATAGGAGACAGAGAAGACACTGGATGTGGCTTGTGTGTATGATGGGCATCCAAAATGAGCGGCGCCCGACTTGTGCCACATAGGAGACAGAGAAGACACTGGATGTGGCTTGTGTGTATGATGGGCATCCAAAATGAGCGGCGCCCGACTTGTGCCACATAGGAGACAGAGAAGACACTGGATGTGGCTTGTGTGTATGATGGGCATCCAAAATGAGCGGCGCCCGACTTGTACCACATAGGAGACAGAGAAGACACTGGATGTGGCTTGTGTGTATGATGGGCATCCAAAATGAGCGGCGCCCGACTTGTGCCACATAGGAGACAGAGAAGACACTGGATGTGGCTTGTGTGTATAATGGGCATCCAAAATGAGCGGCGCCCGACTTGTGCCACATAGGAGACAGAGAAGACACTGGATGTGGCTTGTGTGTATAATGGGCATCCAAAATGAGCGGCGCCCGACTTGTACCACATAGGAGACAGAGAAGACACTGGATGTGGCTTGTGTGTATGATGGGCATCCAAAATGAGCGGCGCCCGACTTGTGCCACATAGGAGACAGAGAAGACACTGGATGTGGCTTGTGTGTATGATGGGCATCCAAAATGAGCGGCGCCCGACTTGTGCCACATAGGAGACAGAGAAGACACTGGATGTGGCTTGTGTGTATGATGGGCATCCAAAATGAGCGGCGCCCGACTTGTGCCACATAGGAGACAGAGAAGACACTGGATGTGGCTTGTGTGTATGATGGGCATCCAAAATGAGCGGCGCCCGACTTGTGCCACATAGGAGACAGAGAAGACACTGGATGTGGCTTGTGTGTATGATGGGCATCCAAAATGAGCGGCGCCCGACTTGTACCACATAGGAGACAGAGAAGACACTGGATGTGGCTTGTGTGTATGATGGGCATCCAAAATGAGCGGCGCCCGACTTGTACCACATAGGAGACAGAGAAGACAAGACAGGCAAACGAGCAAACAAAACAAAACAAAAAAAAGATACAAGAAGAAGAAGAAGGAGGAGGAGGAGGAGGAGGAAAAAGAAGAAGAAGAAGAAGAAGGAGGAGGAGGAGGAGGAAAAAAAAGAAGAAGAAGAAGAAGAAGAAGAAGAAGAAGAAAGAAAAGAAAAAGAAGAAGAAGAAAAAGAAGAAAAAACAACAACAACAACAAGAAAAAGAAGAAGAAGAAGAAGAAGAAGAAGAAGAACATCAACAACAACAACAACAACAACAACAACCGACCCAGCAAGTCTATTCGCCTATAACTTGGAAAAAAAACCCAACCCTTCAACACCCCTGTCCTTGGCACCTTGCTCTGTACAGACGCCACAGGGCTGTCAGCTTGGTAGCGGTATCCCCCTTCTCCCCTCCTCGGCGCTGTGTAGCCCAGTCCTCTGGTAGATGCGAACAGCCGCTCGGCGTGGACGAAGGACTTGCAGGCGTCGTTGCGGAGGCGTAGACAGGTCCCCGCGATGCCTGCTTCACGAGGCGAGGCCACGGCCCGCGGCCCTTTGGAAGAGGGATGGGATCCTAGGGCATGGATGCAATCTGAAGAGAAAGGCTGTGCGTGGTACAGCTGATGAGATAGGCTAGTGCGTGGATACAGCTGATAAAGAAAGGCTAGTGCGTGGATAAAGCTGATGGGGATGGTTTAGTGCGTGGATACAAGCTGATGAGATGGTAGTGCGTGGATACACGTGAAGAGAAAGCTAGTGCGTGGATAAAAGCTGATGAGATAGGCTAGTGCGTGGATACACGTGAAGAGAGGGGACTAGTGCGTGGATACAAGCTGATGAGAAAGGCTAGTGGGGGAAATACAAGCTGATGAGAAAAGGTAGTGGGGTGGATACAAGCTGATGAGATAGGCTAGTTGTCGTGGATACACGCTGAGAGAAAGACTAGTGCGTGGATACAAGCTGATGAGATAGGCTGGGTGCGTGGATACACGTAAAGTGAGAGATAGTGCGTGGATAAAAGCTGATGAGTAGGCTAGTGCGTGGATACACGCTGAAGGAGAAAGACTAGTGCGTGGTTACAAGTGATGAGATTGCTAGTGCGTGTATACACGCTGAAGAGAAAGACTAGCGCGTAAATACAAGCTGATGAGATAGGCTAGTGCGTGGATACACGCTGAAGAGAAAGACTAGTGCGTGGATACAAGCTGATGAGATAGGCTAGTGCGGGGTTTACACCCTGAAGGGGAAAGACTAGTGCGTGGATACAAGCTAAAGAGAAAGATTTGTGCTTGGATACAAGTGAAGAGAAAGACTAGTGTGTTGATACAAGCTGATGAGAAAAGATAGTGCGTGGATACCGTGAAGAGAAAGATAGTGCGTGGATACAAGCTGATGAGAATTTGTTAGTGCGTGGTTTACACGCTGAAGAGAAAGACTAGTGGTTGATACAAGTGATGAGATAGGCTAGTGCGTGGATACCGCTGAAGAGAAAGACTAGTGCGTGGATACAAGCTGTGAGATAGGCTAGTGCGTGGATACACCTGAAGAAAAAGGGACTAGTGCGTGGATAAAAGCTGAAGAGAAAGACTGTGCGTGGATACAAGCTGAAGAGAAAGACTGTGTGTTGTACAAGCTGATGAGAAAGGACTAGTGCGTGGATTACACGCTGAAGAAAAAGGGACTAGTGCGTGGATACAAGCTGATGAGAAAAGACTAGTGCGTGGATACAAGCTGAGAGAAAGACTAGTGCGTGGATACAAGCTGATGAAAAAGACTAGTGGTGGATACAAGCTGATGAGAAAGACTAGTGCGTGGATACAAGCTGATGAGATAGACTAGTGGTGGATACAAGCTGATGAGATAGGACTAGTGGTGGATAAAAGCTGATGAGATAGACTAGTGCGTGGATACAAGCTGATGAGATAGATTTGTGCGTGGATACAGGCTGATGAGATGACTAGTGCGTGGATACAAGCGGGTGAGATAGACTAGTGCGTGGATTAAAGCTGGTGAGATGGGACTAGTGCGTGGATACAAGCGGTGAGATAGACTAGTGGTGGATACAGCTGGTGAGATAGACTAGTGCGTGGATAGAAGTGATGAGATAGACTAGTGCGTGGATAAAAGCTGATGAGTTTGGACTAGTGCGTGGATACAAGTGATGAGATAGACTAGTGCGTGGATACAAGCTGGTGAGATAGACTAGTGGTGGATACAAGTGGTGAGTAAAACTAGTGCGTGGATCAAGCTGGTGAGATTAGACTAGTGCGTGGATACAAGTGATGAGATAGACTAGTGCTTGGATACAAGCTGGTGAGATAGACTAGTGCGTGGTTTGCAAGCGGGTGAGATAGATTAGTGCGGGGATGCAAGCTGATGAGATAGACTAGTGGTGGATCAAGCTGATGAGATAGACTATGCGTGGATACAAGTGTGAGATAGATAGTGCGTGGATACAAGCTGATGAGATAGATAGTGCGTGGATACAAGCTGATGAGATAGATACTGCGTGGATACATGTGATGACATAGACTAGTGCGTGGATAAAGCTGATGAGATGACTAGTGCGGGGTAAAAGCTGATGAGAAGACTAGTGCGTGGATACAAGCTGAGGGAGAGACTAGTGCGTGGATAGAAGCTGATGAGATAGATAGTGCGTGGATACAAGCTGATGAGATAGGCTAGTGCGGGGGATAAAAGCTGATGAGATAGGCTAGGTGCGTGGATACAAGCTGATGAGATAGACTAGGTGCGTGGATACAAGTGATGAGATAGACTAGTGCGTGGTACAAGCTGATGAGATAGACTAGTGCGTGGATAAAAAGTGGTGAGATAGAAAGCTCATGAGATAGACTAGTGCGTGGATACAAGCTGATGAGAAGATAGTGCGTGGATCAAGCTGATGAGATAGATAGTGCGTGGATACAAGCTGAATGAGATAGACTAGTGCGTGGATATAAGTGATGAGTAGATAGTACATGGATACAAGCTGATGAGATTAGACTAGTGCGTGGATACAAGCTGATGAGTAGGACTAGTGCGTGGATACAAGCTGATGAGATAGATAGTGCGTGGATACAAGTGGTGAGATAGAGCTGATGAGATAGACTAGTGCGTGGTTACAAGCTGATGAGATAGACTAGTGCGTGGGGATACAAGCGGATGAGATAGACTAGTGCGTGGATAAAAGCTGATGAGATAGACTAGTGCTGGATTAAGCTGATGAGGTTTAGACTATTTTAAAAATGGAGATAAAGGCTGAATGGAGATTAGACTAGTGCTGGATAAAAGTGATGAGATAGATAGTGCGTGGATACAAGCTGATGAGATAGATAGTGCGTGGATACAAGCTGATGAGAAGACTAGTGCGTGGATAAAAGCTGATGAGATAGACTAGTGCGTGGATACAAGCTGATGAGATGGGATAGTGGTGGATACAAGCTGATGAGATAGGCTAGTGCGTGGATACAAGCTGATGAGATAGGCTAGTGCGTGGATACAAGCTGAGAAAGGTATAGGGTAGTGTGCGTGGTATCAAGCTGATGAGATAGGCTAGTGGTGGATACAAGTGATGAGATAGACTAGTGCGTGGATGCAATTGATGAGAAGGTGGTGAGTGGATACAAGCTGAGAGATAGGTAGTGCGTGGGGATACAAGCTGATGAGATAGGCTAGTGCGTGGTACAAGGTGATGAGATAGATAGTACGTGGATACAAGGTGAAAAAAAAAAGCTAGAGGTGTGGATACACGGGAAGAGAAGTCTAGTGCGTGGTTATAAGGTGATGGATGGTAGTGCGGGATACAAGTGAGGAGATAGATAGTACGTGGATACAGGCTGAAGAGAAGACTAGAGCGTGTGGATACACGCTGAAGAAAAAGGGATAGTGCGTGGATACACGCAAAAGAGAAAGACTAGTGCGTGGTTACAAGCTGTGAGATGACTAGTGCGGGGGAAACACGTGAAGAGAAAGACTAGTGCGTGTGGATTACAGCTGTAGAGAAAGATTTGTGCGTGGATACAAGCTGAAGAGAAAGACTAGTGCGTGGATACACGCTGAAGAGAAAGACTAGTGGTAAATATACAGTTGATGAGATAGGCTGGTGCGTGAATACACGCTGAAGAGAAAGACTAGTTGGTGGATACAAGCTAAAAGGAAAAGACTATTTGCGTGGATAAAGCTGATGGATAGGCTAGTGCGTGGATACAAGCTGATGAGATAGGCTAGTGCGTGGATACACGCTGAAAAGAAAGACTAGTGCGTGGATACAAGCTGATGAGATAGGCTAGTGCGTGGATACACGTGAGAGAAAGATAGTGCGTGGATACAAGCTGATGAGATAGGCTAGTGCGTGGATACACGCTAAAGAGAAAGGACTAGTGCGTGGATACAAGCTGATGAGATACGCTAGTGCGTGGATACACGCTGAAGAGAAAGACTAGTGCGTGAATACAAGCTGATGAGATAGGCTAGTGCATGGTAACAGCTGAAGAGAAAGACTAGTGGTGAATAAAAGCTGATGAGATAGGCTAGTGCGTGGATACACTAAAGAGAAGACTAGTGCGTGGATACAAGCTGAAGAGAAAGACTAGTGCGTGGATACAAGCTGAAGAAAAAAGACTAGTTGTTGATAAAAGCTGATGGGGAAAAGATAGTGCGTGGATACAAGCTGAAGGAAAGACTAGTGCGTGGAAACAAGTGTGAGAAAGACTAGTGCGTGGATTACAAGCTGAAGAGAAAGACTAGTGCGTGGATACAAGCTGATGAGAAAAGACTAGTCCTTTAGATACAAGCTGATGAGGAAAGATAGTGCGTGGATACAAGTGATGAGATAGCTATTTGGTGGAAAACAAGTGTGAGATAGACTAGTGGTGGATACAAGCTGATGAGATAGACTAGTGCGTGGATACAAGCTGATGAGATAGACTAGTGCATGGATACAAGTGATGAGATAGACTAGTGCGGGATACAAGCTGATGAGAAAGACTAGGGGCGTGGATACAAGCTGATGAGATAGACTAGTGCGTGGATACAAGCTGATGAGAAAGACTAGTGCGTGGAACAAGCTGATGAGTTTAGACTAGTGGTGGATACAAGTGATGAGATAGACTAGTGCGTGGATACAAGTGATGAGATAGGCTAGTGCGTGGATACAGCTGATGAGATAGGCTAGTGCGTGGTACAAGCTGATGAGATACGCTAGTGCGTGGATACAAGCTGATGAGATAGGTAGTGCGTGGATACAAGCTGATGAGTAGGCTAGTGCGTGGATACAAGCTGATGAGATAGGCTAGTGCTGGATACAAGCTGATGAGATAGACTAGTGCGTGGATGCAATCTGAGAAAAAGACTGGTGCGTGGATACAAGCTGATGAGATAGGCTAGTGCGTGGATACAGCTGATGAGATAGGCTAGTGCGTGGCTACAAGGTGATGAGATAGACTAGTGCGTGGATAACAAGCTGATGAGTTTGATTTAGTGCGTGGATCAAGCTGATGAGATAGATAGTGCGTGGATACAAGCTGGTGAGATAGACTAGAGCGTGGATAGAAGCTGGTGAGATAGACTAGTGCGTGGATACAAGCTGATGGAAGACTAGTGCATGGATACAAGCTGATGAGATAGTAGTGCGTGGATACAAGTGATGAGAAAGACTAGTGCGTGGATACAAGCTGATGAGATAGAACTAGTGCGTGGATACAAGCTGATGAGACGACTAGTGGTGGATAAAAGCTGATGAGATAGGCTAGTGCGTGGTACAAGCTGATGAGATGGCTAGTGCGTGGATACGAGCTGATAAGATAGGCTAGTGTGCGGGATACAAGCTGATGAGATAGGCTAGGCGTGGATACAAGCTGATGAGATAGATAGTGCGTGGATGCAATTGATGAAAAAAGACTGGTGCGTGGATACAAGCTGATGAGATAGGCTAGTGCGTGGATAAAAGCTGATGAGATAGACTAGTACGTGGATACAAGGTGAAGAGAAAGACTAGAGCGTGTGGATACACGCTGAAGGGGAAAGTCTAGTGCGTGGATATTACAAGTTGATGAGTTTAGGCTTGTGCGTGGATACAAGCTGATGAGATAGACTAGTACGTGGATACAAGTAAAGGGAGAAAGACTAGAGCGTATGGATACACGCTGGAAGAGAAAGACTAGTGCGTGGATACACTCTAAAGAGAAAGACTAGTGCGTGGATACAAGCTGATGAGATAGACTAGTGCGTGGATACATCTGAAGAGAAAGATAGTGCGTGTGGATACACGCTGAAGAGAAAGACTAGTGCGTGGATACAAGCTGAAGAGAAAGGACTAGTGCGTGGATGCAACTAACTAGAAAGACTAGTGGTGGATACACGCTGATTAAAAGACTGGTGCGTGGATAAAAGCTAAAGAGAAAGAACTAGTGCGTGGATACAAGCTGAAGAGAAATACTAGTGCGTGTGGATACACCCTGAAGAGAAAGATAGTGCGTGGATGCAAGCTGACTAGAAAGACTAGTGCGTGGATACAGGTGATTAAAAGACCGGTGGTGGATACACGTTTGAAGAGAAAGACTAGTGCGTGAATATACAAGTTCATGAGATAGGCTAGTGGTGGATACACGAAAAGGAGAAAGACTAGTGCGTGGATACAAGCTGATGAGATAGGCTAGTGCGTGGATACGCGCTAAAGGGAAAAAGCTAGTGCGTGGATACAAGCTGAAGAGAAAGACTGGGTGTGTTGATACAAGCTGATGAGAAAGACTAGTGCGTGGATACAAAATGTTTGATAGGCTAGTGCGTGGATACAAGCTGATAAGATAGGCTAGTGTGCGTGGATACAAGCTGATGGATAGACTAGTGCGTGGATACAAGCTGATGAGATAGACTAGTGCGTGGATAGAAGCTGATGAGATAGACTAGTGCGTGGTATAAGCTGATGAGATAGACTAGTCCATGGATACAAGCTTATGAGATAGACTAGTGCGTGGATACAAGTTGTGAGAAAGACAGTGCGTGGATACAAGCTGATGAGATAGACTAGTGCGTGGTTTACAAGTAAATGAGAAAGACTAGTGCGTGGTTTCAAGCTGATGAGATAGACTAGTGCGTGGATACAAGCTGATGAGATAGGCTAGTGCGTGGATACAAGCTGATTAGATAGGCTGTGCGTGGATACAAGCTGATAAGATAGGCAAAGTGTGCGTGGATACAAGCTGATGAGATAGGCTAGTGCGTGGATACAAGTTGATGAGGATGACTAGTGCGTGGATGCAATCTGATGAGAAAGATGGTGGTGGATACAAGTGTTGAGATAGGTTTAGTGCGTGGATACAAGCTGATGAGATTAGGTAGTGCGTGGCTACAAGCTGATGAGATGATGTACGTGGATACAAGGGGGAAGAGAAAGACTAGAGCGTGTGGTAACGCTGAAGAGAAAGTTAGTGCGTGGATATACAAGTTGATGAGATAGGTTTAGTGCGTGGGTACAAGTGATGAGATAGACTAGTACGTGGATACACGCTGAACGGAAAGACTAGTGCGTGTGGATACCGCTGTAGAGAAAGGATAGTGCGTGGATACAAGCTGAAGAGAAAGACTAGTGCGTGGATGAAAGCTGTTTTAAAAAGTCTGGTGCGTGGATACAAGTGAAGAGAAAGACTAGTGCGTGGATACAAGCTGAAGAGAAAGACTAGTGCGTGTGGAGACACCCTGATGAGAAAGACTAGTGCGTGGATGCAAGCTGACTAAAAAAGGATAGTGCGTGGATCCCACGTGATTAAAAAGACTGGTGCGTGGATACAGTGAAGAGAAAATAGTGCGTGGTATCACGCTAAAGAGAAAGGGCTAGTGCGTGGATATACAAGTTGATGAGATAGGCTAGTGCGTGGATACACTGAAGAGAAAGACTAGTGCGTGGATACAAGCTGATGAGATAGGCTAGTGCGTGGATACGCGCTGAAGGGAAAGACTGTGCGTGGTACAAGCTAAAGAGAAAGACTGTTCATGGTACAAGCTGATGAGATAGGCTAGTGCGTGGATACAAGCTGATGAGATAGGCTAGTGCGTGGATACACGCTGAAGGAAAGGACTAGTGCGTGGATACAAGCTGATGCGATAGGCTAGTGCGTGGTACACGCTGAAGAGAAACACTAGTGCGTGGATACAAGCGATGAGATAGGCTAGTGCGTGGATACACGCTGAAGAAAAAAGATTGTGTGTGGATACAAGTGATGAGATTTTGCTAGTGCGTGGCTTACACGCTGAAGAAAAAGGGACTAGTGCGTGATTAAAAGGATGAGATAGGTAGTGCGTGGATACACGCTGAAGAGAAAGATAGTGCGTGGATACAAGCTGATGAGATAGGCTAGTGCGTGGATACACGCTGAAGAGGAAAGACTAGTGCGTGGGATACAAGCTGTGAGATATGCTAGTGCGTGGATACACGTGAAGAGAAAGCTAGTGCGTGAATACAGCTGATGAGATAGGCTAGTGCGTGGATAACGCTGAAGAGAAAAGACTAGTGTGCTGATACAAGTGATGAGAAAGCCCTAGTGCGTGGATACAAGCTGATGAGAAAGACTGTGCGTGGATACAAGCTGATGAGAAGATAGTGCGTGGATACAAGTGAAGAGAAAGACTAGTGCGTGGATACAAGCTGATGAGAAAGACTAGTGCGTGGATACGAGTGATGAGATACTAGTGCGTGGATACGAGTGATGAGATAGACTAGTGCGTGGATACAAGCTGATGAGATAGACTAGTGCGTGGATACAAGCTGATGAGATAGTAGTGCGTGGATTACAAGCTGATGAGATAGACTAGTGCGTGGATACAAGTGGTGGAGATAGACTAGTGCGTGGATACAAGTGGTGAGTAGACTAGTGCGTGGATCCCAATTGATGAGATAGATTAGTGCGTGGATACAGTGATGAGTTGGGACTAGTGCGTGGATAAAAGCTGATGAGATAGATAGTGCGGGGATGCAAGCTGATGAGATAGACTAGTGCGTGGATACAAGCTGATGAGATAGACTAGTGCGTGGATACAAGCTGATGAGGATAGACTAGTGCGTTGATACAGCTGTGAGATAGACTAGTGCGTGGATACAAGTGATGAGAAAGACTAGTGGTGGATACAAGTGATGAGATAGACTAGTGCGTGGATACAAGTGATGAGATGGGACTAGTGCGTGGATACAAGCTGATGAGTTTAGACTAGTGCGTGGATACAGCTGATGAGATAGGACTAGTGCGTGGATACAAGCTGATGAGATAGGCTAGTGCGTGGATGCAAGCTGATGAGATTAGGCTAGTGCGTGGATCCCAAGTGATGAGATAGGCTGTGCGTGGATACAAGCTGATAAGATAGGCTAGTGCGTGGTTTACAAGTGATGAGATAGGCTAGTGCGTGGATACAAGTGTGAGATGGTAGTGCGTGGATACAAGCTGATGAGATAGACTAGTGCGTGGATGCAATCTGATGAAAAAGATGGTGCGTGGATAAAAGCTGATGAGATAGGCTAGTGCGTTGATACAAGCTGATGAGATAGGCTAATGCGTGGATACAAGCTGATGAGATAGATGTGCGTGGATACAAGCTGATGAGATATACTAGTGCGTGGTACAAGCTGATGAGATAGACTAGTGCGTGGATACAAGCTGGTGAGATAGACTAGTGGTGGATACAAGCTGGTGAGATAGACTAGTGCGGGGAAATACAAGCTGATGAGATAGACTAGTGCGTGGATACAAGCTGATGGATAGAAGTGCGTGGATACAAGTGATGAGATAGACTAGTGCGTGGATACAAGTGATGGATAGACTAGTGCATGGATATAAGCTGATGAGATAGACTAGTGCATGGATACAAGCTGATGAGATAGATAGTGGTGGATACAAACTGATGAAAAAAGATTTAGTGCGTGGATACAAGTGATGAGATAGACTAGGGGTGGATACAAGCTGATGAGATAGACTAGTGCGTGGTTTACAAGCTGATGAGATAGACTAGTGCGTGGATACAAGCTGATGAGATCGACTAGTGCGTGGATACAAGCTGATGAGATCGACTAGTGCGTGGATACAAGCTGATGAGATAGGCTAGTGCGTGGTACAAGCTGATAAGATGGCTAGTGTTCGTGGATAAAAGTGATGAGATAGGCTAGTGCGTGGATACAAGCTGATGAGATAGGACTAGTGCGTGGATGCAATCTGATGAGAAAGACGGGGTGCGTGGGTACAAGCTGATGAGATAGGCTAGTGCGTGGATACAAGCTGATGAGTTTGGCTAGTGCGTGGGTACAGCTGATGAGATAGACTAGTACGTGGATACAAGGTGAGAGAAAGGACTAGAGCGTGTGGATACACGCTGAAGAGAAAAGTCTAGTGCGTGGATATACAAGTTGATGAGATAGGCTAGTGCGTGGATACAAGCTGATGAGATACACTAGTACGTGGATACAAGCTGAAGAGAAAGACTAGAGCGTGTGGTACACGTTGAAGAGAAAGACTAGTGCGTGGATACACGTAAAGAGAAAGACTAGTGCGTGGTTACAAGCTGATGAGATAGACTAGTGCGTGGATACACGCTGAAGAGAAAGATAGTGCGTGTGGATACACGCTGAAGAGAAAGCCTAGTGCGTGGATACAAGTGAAGAGAAAGACTAGTGGTGGATGCAAGCTGACTAGAAAGACTAGTGCGTGGAAACACGTGTTTAAAAAAAGACTGGTGCGTGGATAAAAGCTGAAGGGGAAAAAACTAGTGCGTGGATTAAAAGGGAAGAGAAAGACTAGTGCGTGTGGAGACACCCTAAAGGGAGAAAGGACTAGTGCGTGGATGCAAGCTGACTAGAAAGACTAGTGCGTGGATACACGCTGATTAAAAAGACTGGTGCGTGGATACAAGCTGAAGAAAAAGGGACTAGTGCGTGGATACACGCTGAAGAGAAAGACTAGTGCGGGGAAAATATACAAGTTGATGAGATGGCTAGTGCGTGGATACACACTAAAGAGAAAGGACTAGTGCGTGGATACAAGTTTTGAGATAGGCTAGTCCCGTGGATACGCGCTGAAGAGAAAGACTACTGCGTGGATACAAGCTGAAGAGAAAGACTAGTGGTGGATACAAGCTGAAGAGAAAGACTACTGTGTTGATACAAGCTGAGAGAAAGATAGTGCGTGGATACAAGCTGAAGAGAAAGACTGTGCGTGGATACAAGCTGATGAGAAAGACTAGTGGTGGATACAAGCTGAAGAGAAAGACTAGTGGTGGATACAGCTGATGAGAAAGATAGTGCGTGGATAAAAGCTGATGAGAAAGACTAGTGCGTGGATACAGGCTGATGAGATGACTAGTGCGTGGATACAAGTGATGAGATAGACTAGTGCCTGTATAGAAGCTGATGAGATAGGACTAGTGCGTGGATACAAGTTGATGAGATAGACTAGTGCGTGGATACAAGCTGATGAGTAGATAGTGCGTGGATACAAGATGATGAGATAGACTGTGCGTGGATAGAAGTGATGAGATAGACTAGTGCGTGGATACAAGCTGATGAGATAGACTAGTGCGTAGATACAAGCTGAGGAGATTGACTAGTGCGTGGATACAAGTGATGAGAAAGACTAGTGCGTGGATACAAGCTGATCAGATAGACTAGTGCGTGGATACAAGTGATGAGAAAGACTAGTGCGTGGATACAAGCTGAGGAGATAGGTTTAGTGCGTGGATACAAGGTGATGAGATAGGCAAAGTGCGTGGATACAAGCTGATGAGATAGACTAGTTCGTGGTTTGCAATCTGATGAGAAAGGAGGGTGAGGGGGATACAGGCTGTTTGAGATAGGCTAGTGGTGGATTCAAGTGATGAGATAGGCTAGTGCGTGGATACAAGCTGAGGGAGATAGGCTAGTGCGTGGATAAAAGCTGAAGAGAAAGACTGTGCGTGGATACAAGCTGAAGAGAAAGACTGTGCGTGGATACAAGCTGATGACATAGGCTAGTGCGTGGATACACGCTGAAGAAGAAAGACTAGTGCGTGGATACAAGCTGATGAGATAGGCTAGTGCGGGGATACACGCTGAAGAGAAAAGATAGTGCGTGGATACAAAGCTGAAGAGAAAGACTAGTGCGTGGATACAAGCTGAAGAGAAAGACTAGTGCG
Source organism: Conus ventricosus (assembly GCA_018398815.1). Taxonomy (NCBI): domain Eukaryota; kingdom Metazoa; phylum Mollusca; class Gastropoda; order Neogastropoda; family Conidae; genus Conus; species Conus ventricosus. The sequence goes on from CM031609.1 coordinate 94,605,246, forward strand.
TGGATACAACCCGAAGAGAAGATAGTGCGTGGATACAAGCTGATGAAAAAGATAGTGCGGGATACAAGTGAAGAGAAGACTAGTGCGTGGATACAAGCTGAAGAGAAAGACTGTGCGTGGATACAAGTGATGGAAAGCTAGTGCGTGGATACAAGCTGATGAGATAGACTAGTGCGTGGATACAAGCTGAGATAGATTAGTGCGTGGATACAAGTGATGGATAGACTAGTGCGTGGATACAAGCTGATGGATAGATAGTGCGTGTATACAAGCTGATGAGATAGACTAGTGCGTGGATAAAAGCTGATGAGAGAGACTGTGCGTTGATACAAGATGATGGAAGATAGTGCGTGGTTTACAAGATGATGAGATGGGACTAGTGCGTGGTTTCAAGTGATGAGATAGACTAGTGGCGTGGTTTCAAGCTGTGAGATAGACTAGTGCGTGGATAAAAGCTGGTGAGATATACTAGTGCGTGGATACAAGCTGATGAGATAGACTAGTGCGTGGATACAAGCTGATGAGATAGATAGTGCGTGGATACCAAGTTTGATGAGATAGACTAGTGCGTGGATACAAGCTGAAGAGAAAAGACTAGTGCGTGGAGGGCAAGCTGACTAGAAAGACTAGTGCGTGGATACAGGCTGATTAAAGACCGGTGCGTGGTTTACACGTGAAGAGAAAGACTAGTGCGTGAATATACAGTTCATGAGATAGGTAGTGGGTGGATACACGCTAAAGAGAAAGGACTAGTGCGTGGATACAAGCTGTGAGATAGGCTAGTGCGTGGATACGCGTGAAGAGAAAGACTAGTGCGTGGATACAAGCTGAAGAAAAAGATAGTGTGTTGATACAAGCTGATGAGAAAGGACTAGTGCGTGGATACAAACTGTTTAGATAGGCTAGTGCGTGGATACAGTGATAAGATAGGCTAGTGTGCGTGGATACAAGCTGATGAGATAGACTAGTGCGTGGATACAAGCTGATGAGATAGACTAGTGGTGGATAAAAGCTGATGAGATAGATTAGTGCGTGGATATAAGTGATGAGATAGACTAGTCATGGTACAAGCTTATGAGATAGATAGTGCGGTGGAAATACAAGTTGATGAGAAAGACTAGTGCGTGGATACAAGCTGATGAGAAGACTAGTGGGTGGATACAAGCTGAGGGAGAAAGACTAGTGCGTGGATACAAGTGATGAGATAGACTAGTGCGTGGTAAAAGCATGAGGATAGGCTAGTGCGTGGATACAAGCTGATTAGATAGGCTAGTGCGTGGATAAAAGTGATAAGATAGGCTAGTGTGCGTGGATACAAGCTGATGAGATAGGCTAGTGCGTGGTACAAGCTGATGAGTTTAGATAGTGGTGGATGCAATCTGATGAGAAAGGGTGGTGCGTGGATACAAGCTGATGAGATAGGCTAGTGGGGGGATACAAGCTGATGAGATAGGCTAGTGCGTGGCTACAAGCTGATGAGATAGACTAGTACGTGGATACAAGGTGAAGAGAAAGACTAGAGCGTGTGGATACACGCTAAAGAGAAAGTCTAGTGCGTGGATATACAAGTTGATGAGATAGGCTAGTGCGTGGATACAAGCTGATGAGTTTGGGACTAGTACGTGGATACGCTGAACGGGAAAGACTAGTGCGTGTGGATACACGCTGTAGAGAAAGACTAGTGCGTTGGATAAAGCTAAAGAGAAAGACTAGTGCGTGGTGAAGCTGACTAGAAAGACTAGTGCGTGGATACACGCTGATTAAAAAGTTGGTGCGGGGTTACAAGCTGAAGAGAAGACTAGTGCGTGGTACAAGCTGAAGAGAAAGACTAGTGCGTGTGGAGACAGCCTGATGAGAAAGATAGTGCGTGGATGCAAGCTGGCTAGAAAGGAAATAGTGCGTGGATACACGCTGTTTAAAAAAGACTGGTGCGTGGATACAAGCTGAAGAGAAAGACTAGTGCGTGGATACACGCTGAAGGAAAAAGACTAGTGCGTGGATATACAAGTTGATGAGATAGGTAGTCGTGGATACACGTAAAGAGAAAGACTAGTGCGTGGATACAAGTGATGAGATAGGCTAGTGCGTGGATACGCGCTGAAGAGAAAGACTAGTGCGTGGATACAAGCTGAAGAGAAAGACTAGTTCATGGATACAAGCTGATTGAGATAGGCTAGTGCGTGGTTTACAAGTGATGAGATAGGTAGTGCGTGGATACCGCTGAAGGGGAAAGACTAGTGCGTGGATACAAGCTGATGAGATAGGCTAGTGCGTGGATACACGTGAAGAGAAACACTAGTGCGTGGATACAACCCGATGAGATAGGCTAGTGCGTGGATACACGGAAGAGAAAGACTAGTGTGTGGATAAAAGCTGATGAGATATGCTAGTGCGTGGATACACGCTGAAGAGAAAGATTGTGCTTTGAATCAAGCTGATGAAAATAGGCTAGTGCGTGGATACACGCTGAAGAGAAAGACTAGTGCGTGGATACAAGTGTTGAGATTAGGTAGTGCGTGGATAACGCTGAAGAGAAAGACTAGTGCGTGGATACAAGCTGATGAGATATGCTAGTGCGTGGATACACGCTGAAGAGAAAGATAGTGCGTGAATACAAGCTGATGAGATAGGCTAGTGGTGGATACACGTGAAGAGAAGACTAGTGTGTTGATACAAGGATGAGAAAGATAGTGCGTGGATACAAGCTGATGAGAAAGGACTAGTGCGTGGATACAAGCTGATGAGAAAGATAGTGCGTGGATACAAGTGAAGAGAAAGACTAGTGCGTGGATACAAGCTGATGAGAAAGATAGTGCGTGGATACGAGTGATGAGATAGACTCGTGCGTGGATACGAGTGATGAGATAGGACTATTTGCGTGGATACAAGCTGATGAGATAGACTGTGCGTGGATACAAGCTGAGAGATAGACTAGTGCGTGGATACAGCTGATGAGATAGACTAGTGCGTGGATACAAGTGGTGAGATAGACTAGTGCGTGGATAAAAGCTGGTGAGATAGACTAGTGCGTGGATGCAATTGATGAGATAGACTAGTGCGTGGATACAAGTGATGAGTAGACTAGTGCGTGGATACAAGTGATGAGATAGATAGTGCGTGGATGAAAGGGCTGATGAGATAGATAGTGCGTGGATACAAGCTGATGAGATAGACTAGTGCGTGGATTACAAGCTGATGAGATAGACTAGTGCGTTGTTTACAGCTGATGAGATAGACTAGTGCGTGGGATACAAGCTGATGAGAAAGATAGTGCGTGGATACAAGCTGATGAGATGGATAGTGCGTGGATACAAGCTGATGAAAATAGACTAGTGCGTGGATACAAGTGATGAGAGACTAGTGCGTGGATACAAGCTGATGGGGATAGACTAGTGGTGGATACAAGCTGAGAGATAGACTAGTGGGGGATTGCAGCTGATGAGATAGGTAGTGCGTGGATACAAGCTGATGAGATAGGCTAGTGCGTGGATACAAGCTGATAAGTTTAGGTTTAGTGCGTGGTTTACAAGTGATGAGATGGGCTAGTGCGTGGATACAAGCTGATGAGATAGGTAGTGCGTGGATACAAGTGATGAGATTGACTAGTGGTGGATGCAATCTGATGAAAAAGACTGGTGCGTGGATAAAGCTGATGAGATAGGCTAGTGCGTTGATACAAGCTGATGAGTAGGCAAATTGCGTGGATACAAGCTGATGAGATAGACTAGTGTCGTGGATACAAGCTGATGAGATAACTAGTGCGTGGATACAAGTGATGAGATAGACTAGTGCGTGGATACAAGCTGGTGAGATAGACTAGTGCGTGGATACAAGCTGGTGAGATAGATAGTGGTGGATACAAGTGATGAGATAGACTGTGGTGGATACAAGCTGATGAGTTAGACTAGTGCGTGGTTTACAAGTGATTTGATAGACTAGTGCGTGGATACAAGCTGATGAGATAGATAGTGCATGGATATAAGCTGATGAGATAGACTAGTGCATGGATACAAGCTGATGAGATAGATAGTGCGTGGATACAAACTGATGAGAAAGACTAGTGCGTGGATACAAGTGATGAGATAGACTAGTGCGTGGATACAAGCTGATGAGATAGTTTGTGCGTGGATACAAGTGATGAGATAGATAGTGCGTGGATAAAAGTGATGAGATCGACTAGTGCGTGGATACAAGTGATGAGATCGACTAGTGCGTGGATACAAGCTGATGAGATAGGCTATGGCGTGGTTTAAAAGTTTGTTTAAGATAGGCTAGGTGTTCGTGGTTACAGCTGATGAGTTAGGCTAGTGCGTGGTTTACAAGCTGATGAGATGACTAGTGCGGGTGCAATCTGATGAGAAAGATGGTGCGTGGGTAAAGTGATGAGATAGGCTAGTGCGTGGATAAAAGTGATGAGATAGGCTAGTGGTGGGTACAAGTGATGGATAGATAGTACGGGGGATACAAGGTGAAGAGAAAGACTAGAGGTGTGGATACACGCTGAAGAGCAAGTCTAGTGCGTGGGATATAAAAGTTGATGAGATAGGCTAGTGCGTGGATACAAGCTGATGAGATACACTAGTACGTGGATACAAGCTGAAGAGAAAGATTTAGAGCGTGTGGATACACGTTGAAGAAAAAGACTAGTGCGTGGATACACGCTAAAGAGAAAGACTAGTGCGTGGTTAAAGCTGATGAGATAGACTAGTGCGTGGATACACGTGAAGAGAAAGACTAGTGCGTGTGGATACACGCTGAAGAGAAAGCTAGTGCGTGGATCAAGCTGAAGAGAAAGACTAGTGCGTGGATGCAAGCTGACTAGAAAGACTAGTGCGGGAACACGCTGATTAAAAAAGATGGTGCGGGGGTTACAAGCTGAAGAGAAAAACTAGTGGTGGATACAAGCTGAAGAGAAAGACTAGTGCGTGTGGAGACAGCCTGAAGGGGAAAGACTAGTGCGTGGATGCAAGCTGACTGAAAGACTGTGGTGGATACACGCTGATTAAAAAAAGACGGGTGCGTGGATAAAAGCTGAAGAGAAAGACTAGTGCGTGGATCCGCTAAGAGAAAGGGACTAGTGCGTGGATAAAACAAGTTGATGAGATAGGCTAGTGCGTGGTTTACACACTGAAGAGAAAGCTAGTGCGTGGATACAAGCTTATGAGGATAGGCTAGTGCGTGGATACGCGTTTGAAGAGAAAGACTACGGCGTGGATACAAGCTGAAGAGAAAGACTAGTGCGTGGATACAAGCTGAAGAGAAAGACTACTGTGTTGATACAAGCTGATGAAAAAGATAGTGCGTGGATACAAGCTGAAGAGAAAGACTAGTGCGTGGATACAAGCTGATGGGGAAAAAATAGTGCGTGGTACAAGTGAGAGAAAGACTAGTGCGTGGATACAAGCTGATGAGAAAGACTAGTGCGTGGATACAAGTGATGAGGAAAGACTAGTGCGTGGATCAGGTGATGAGATAGACTAGTGCGTGGATACAAGTGATGAGATAGACTAGTGCCTGTATAGAAGCTGATGAGATAGACTAGTCTTTGGAACAAGTTGATGAGATAGACTAGTGCGTGGATTACAAGCTGATGAGATAGATGGGTGGTGGATACAAGATGATGAGATAGACTAGTGCGTGGATAGAGCTGATGAGATAGACTAGTGCGTGGATACAGCTGATGAGATGGGATGTGCGTAGATACAAGTGAGGAGATAGACTAGTGCGTGGATACAAGCTGATGAGAAGACTAGTGCGTGGAACAAGCTGATCAGATAGACTAGTGCGTGGATACAAGCTGATGAGAAAGACTAGTGCGTGGATACAAGCTGGGAGATAGGATAGTGGTGGATACAAGGTGATGAGATAGGTAGGGCGTGGATACAAGCTGAGAGATAGACTAGTTCGTGGATGCAATTGATGAGAAAGATGGTGCGTGGAACAGGTGTGAGATAGGTAGTGCGTGGATTCAAGCTGATGGTTAGGCTAGTGCGTGGATACAAGCTGATGAGATAGGCTAGTGCGTGGATACAAGCTGAAGAGAAAGACTAGTGGTGGATACAAGCTGAAGAGAAAGACTAGTGCGTGGATAAAAGGGCTGATGACATGGCTAGTGCGTGGATACACGCTGAAAAGAAAGACTAGTGCGTGGATACAAGCTGATGAGATAGGCTATTTGCGTGGATACACGTAAAGAGAAAGACTAGTGCGTGGATACAAGTAAAGGGAGGAAAGACTAGTGCGTGGATACAAGCTGAAGAGAAAGATAGTGGTGGATACAAGCGAAGAGAAAGACTGTGCGTGGATACAAGCTGATGAAAAAGACTAGTGCGTGGATACAGCTAAAGAAAAAGATAGTGCGTGGTTTACAAGTGAAGAGAAAGACTAGTGCGTGGTACAAGCTGATGGAAAGACTAGTGCGTGGATACAAGTGATGAGATAGACTAGTGCGTGGATACAAGCTGAGATAGATTAGTGCGTGGATACAAGCTGATGAGATAGATAGTGCGTGGTTTACAAGTGATGAGATAAAACTAGTGGTGTATACAAGCTGATGAGATAGATTTAGTCCCGTGGATACAAGCTGATGAGAGAGACTAGTGCGTTGATAAAAGTGATGAGATAGATAGTGCGTGGATACAAGGTGATGGATAGACTAGTGCGTGGATACAAGCTGATGAGATAGACTAGTGCGGGGGTACAAGCTGATGAGATAGATTTGTGCGTGGATACAAGCTGGTGAGATATACTAGTGCGTGGATACAAGCTGATGAGATAGGCTAGTGCGTGGATACAAGCTGATGAGATGATAGTGCGTGGATACAAGCTGATGAGATAGACTAGTGCGTGGATAACAAGCTGATGAGAAAGACTAGTGCGTGGATACAAGCTGATGAGATGACTATTGCGTGGATACAAGCTGATGAGATAGAGTAGTGCGTGGTACAAGCTGATGAGATAGGCAAAGTGGTGGATACAAGCTGATGAGATAGGCTAGTGCGTGGATACAAGCTGATGAGAGGCTAGTGCGTGGATACAAGCTGATGAGATAGGCTAGTGCGTGGATACAAGCTGATGAGATAGACTAGTGCGTGGATGCAATTGATGAGAAAGACTGGTGCGTGGATACAAGCTGATGAGATAGGTAGTGCGTGGATACAAGTGATGAGATAGGCTAGTGGTGGATACAAGCTGATGAGATAGACTAGTACGTGGATACAAGGTAAAGAGAAAGGACTAGAGCGTGTGGATACACGTGAAGAAAAAGACTAGTGGTGGATACACGCTAAAGAGAAAGATAGTGCGTGGATACAAGTGATGAAAATTAGACTAGTGCGTGGATACACGCTGAAGAGAAAGACTAGTGCGTGTGGTACACGTTTGAAGGAAAGACTAGTGCGTGGTTTACACGCTGAAGAGAAAGACTAGTGCGTGTGGATACACGCTGAAGGGGAAAGACTAGTGCGTGGTACAAGCTGAAGAAAAAGGGACTAGTGCGTGGATACACGTGAAGAGAAAGACCGTGCGTGGATACACGCTAAAGAGAAAGACTAGTGCGTGGATACACGCTAAAGAGAAAGATAGTGCGTGGATACACGCTGAAGAGAAAGATAGTGCGTGTGGATACACGCTGAAGAGAAAGACAGTGGTGGATTACACGCTGAAGAAAAAGGACTAGTGCGTGGATACACGCTGAAGAGAAAGACTAGTGCGTGTGGATTACACGCTGAAGAGAAAGACTAGTGCGTGGATACACGCTGAAGAGAAAGACTAGTGCGTGGATACACGCTGAAGAGAAAGACTAGTGCGTGGATACACGCTGAAGAGAAAGACTAGTGCGTGTGGATACACGCTGAAGAGAAAGACCAACTTGCATGTGGGTACAAGCTGAAGATAAAGACTAGTGCGTGTGGATACAGGCTGAAGAGAAAGACTAGTGCGTGCATACAAGCTGACTAGAAAGACTAGTGCGTGGATACACGCTGATTAAAAAGACTGGTGCGTGGATACAAGCTGAAGAGAAAGACTAGCGCGTGGATACAAGCTGAAGAGAAAGACTAGAGCGTGGATACAAGCTGAAGAGAAAGACTAGTGCCTGTGGATAGAAGGTGAAGAGAAAGACTAGTGCCTGTGGATACAAGGTGAAGAGAAAGACTAGTGCCTGTGGATAGAAGGTGAAGAGAAAGACTAGTGCCTGTGGATACAAGGTGAAGAGACAGACTAGCGCGTGTGGATACAAGGTGAAGAGACAGACTAGTGCCTGTGGATACAAGGTGAAGAGAAAGACTAGTGCCTGTGGATACAAGGTGAAGAGAAAGACTAGTGCCTGTGGATACAAGGTGAAGAGAAAGACTAGTGCCTGTCGATACAAGGTGAAGAGAAAGACTAGTGCCTGTGGATACAAGGTGAAGAGAAAGACTAGTGCCTGTGGATACAAGGTGAAGAGACAGACTAGTGCGTGTGGATAGAAGGTGAAGAGACAGACTAGTGCCTGTGGATAGAAGGTGAAGAGAATAACTTGTTTTGAAGTAAATTGACTCCTGTAGGATGTCACAAGTGTGAGTAAGTGTACCAACTTCTGCCCAAATACGTTTCACTCGTTCACTTTTCACCCATTATGTTTCAACCAATCCGGCTGCATTATTTACACACACATACATACACGCTCGCACGCGCACGCACACAGACACACGCAGACACAGGCACAGACACACACACAGGCACGCGTTCGCGCGCGCACACACACACACAATTCAAAAAGGGTGACAAAACAAAAGCAGAGAACTATAGACCTGTATCTCTTACATCCATATCAGCAAAATTACTTGAACACATAATATATAGTAGCATAATGGACCATCTTGACAAATATGACTTCTTAAATAACGCCCAGCATGGTTTTAGACAGCGAAGGAGTTGTGAGACTCAACTTATAACAACTCTCAATGATTTTAATAACTGTCTTAACAACAGACAGCAAATAGATGCAATTTTATTAGACTTTTCTAAAGCCTTTGATAAGGTTGACCATGAGGGCCTGCTGCTTAAATTAGAACACATCGGCATTGGCGGTTCTTTGCTAAAATGGGTTAGATCATTCCTCGTTGGGAGAACGCAGAAAGTTGTTGTGGAAGGGTCGTCATCCTATTGTAAACCAGTCTTGTCAGGTGTACCACAGGGAACTGTTCTGGGCCCTTGTTTTTCTTAATTTATATAAATGACGTAAGTAGAAATCTCTCTCCTGGAACTACTATAAGGCTTTTTGCAGATGACAGCTTAGTATATAGAACAATCAGAAGCAGAATGATACACGCATTCTACAAGAAGATCTAAACGCTTTACAAGAGTGGGAAAGAACTTGGAAAATGGGAATTTCATCCCCACAAGTGCCAAGTGTTGCGTATATGTAACAAACGCTCACCAATTAGATAAGATTATTCTATCCATAATACTATTCTTAAAGAAACTAATGCTGCAAAATATTTAGGCGTGATTATAGATAGTCGTCTCAAATGGAAAGAACATTACAATTTAGTATGTAAGAAAGCAAATAACATCTCAGATTTCTTATACAGGAATATCAATGACTGCCCCCAAATGGTTAAAGACGACTGCTACAAAACACTGGTTAGACCAGTACTGGAATACGGTTGCTCAGTTTGGGATCCTTACCATCTAAAGGACATTGATAACCTCGAAAAGATTCAGAAGAGAGCAGCACGGTTCGTAACAGGGAACCACATCAGAGAAAAGGGGAATACTAGGAAGAACATGAGGAAATTAGAATGGAAACCCTTAGAAGAGAGAAGAGCTTTTATCAAACTTAACATCTTCTTCAAAAGCACAGCTAAAGTAATTGATATTCCAATGGAACAACTAGTATTGAATAAAAGTAGCACCAGGAGTGGCGGTCAATGTTATACCATACCTGCATCAAATATTGACAGCCACTTACATTCATTTTATCCTAGTTCTGTACGGCTGTGGAACTCACTGCCGGGTGCCATCAAGATTGCCACAAATGCAATCTCATTTAAAAAACAAATTGATACGACAGTTTTGAGATCTGCATATTGACGATTTTCTATTTTAACTTCCCCAGATATTTTACTGTTACCTGGGCCTGAATTTGGCCATTGCTTTTAACTTCTTGAATATCGAGTGCGACCCCTTGTTGCCAAATTTGCTCCAGGGGCCAACAGTCTGAGTCGCACTATTTTATGTTATTTTATTTTACTTTTTAACATGCGCGCTGGTGACCTACTCGTTTTTGAGTGAACCAGTATTTTAGGAAGAAGAAGACACACATACAACGTCCCACCCAAAGAACAGCCGAGACAAGACAGGCTTGACCGCAGGCAAACTGAGATGCTAGTAAGCACCATTGGCCGGGAGGTTACAAAACTGTGGTAAATAATGTAACCGGACATATTACAAAATAGTATTCAAGAGACTGCGGCAAACAACAGACAGTAAACAACCAACAAGTAGGGTAACTCTTGCTCCTATGATGAAATAAATACAGGCCCATAACGCCAAACGAACGCTGTTTATGACACCTAATCATCGAGCAGAAATGATAACACAGAGCACACAGAACAAACAGCAGAAATGACAGCACAGAGCACACAGAACAAACAGCAGAAATGACAGCACAGAGCACACAGAACAAACAGCAGAAATGACAGCACAGAGCACACAGAACAAACAGCAGAAATGACAGCACAGAGCGCACAGAACAAACAGCAGAAATGACAACACAGAGCACACAGAACAAACAGCAGAAATGATAACACAGAGCACACAGAGCAAACAAGAAGACGTCCCTAAATATACACATTTATACAAACTGGTCTGTGTTTCTCAATTGAAAAAAAAAAATGTTATCTTGCATACAAAGAAGGTAATATCACCACACGTTAGAATGGAGAGTATTTTCCCCCATGAACCGAAAACATCTGTGGGCAAAACTTTGCGTGATTATACCGAAAACACCTGTGGGCAAACTTTGCGTGATTATATAGGTGAAAAGTTAAGCAAGATCTAATCTTTTAAAGAGCTTCGAGAAGGAACACCGACAATTATGCATCACAACAAAGGATTGGGCGAAACATGTGTGTGTGTGTGTGTGTGTGTGTGTGTGTGTGTGTGTGTGTGTGTGTGTGGTGTGAGAGAGAGAGAGAGAGAGAGAAGAGAGAGAGAGAGAGAGAGAGAGAGAGAGAGAGAGGGAGTGTGTGTGTGTGTGTGTGTGGTGTGTGCGTGAGAGAGAGAGAGAGAGAGAGAGAGAGAGAGAGAGAGAGAGAGAGAGAGAGAGAGGGATAGCTCTTACATGTTCCAGACCAGTTGCCGCGTAAGTTATCACTGGACTGACAGATGATAATGACGACTGAAGATGGTGGTGATGAGGATGGCGATAATGATTACAATGTCGATGATGATGATGACGACGCGAAAAGGATAATGGCGATAATAGCGATTGTCATGGTAGTGAAAGTGGTGATGATAATGCCGACAAAATCGACTAGAACGTCAATGATAACGACGAACGAAAATGCTGATGCTGATGATGTTTATCCAAACTGATCGAGTGAGCCGAAGCTGCTAGAAAGTACACTCACAACACATAAACATTTCTCATCAGCTTCGTAGATGGTGTCCTGTGTAGTTGGATCAGAACAGGCATCACTGAACACCACTGAAGTGACGCAGTTTCAATGCTTTGTTTCCTCTGGTGAGTTGCCTCATAACGGCCTGACATTAAACTGCTCCGTATGGATTGCCAGTGCTGGGGCTGTGACGGTTTGGGCCGGACCTGGCTGTGGCTGTAGAACGAAGAATCGTGCAGAGAAGTTGGGCTAGCGAAAAAAAAACACACAAAAAAACACCTACAAACAAAAAACAACAAAAAAACATCACACACACACACACACACACACACACACACACACACACACACACTCACACACACACACAGTGCTCTCTCTCTCTGTCTGTCTCTCCCTCTCGGTCTGTCTGTCTGTCTCACACACACACACACACACACACACACACACACACATCACACACATCACATCACAGCGAGGCTTTGTCGACGCAACATTCAAATAAATGACCCCATGACCTTCACCCCGTTGACCCCAGCACACCACCACACCTCACCTACCTGCATACAAAACACGTGACGCAAGCAGTCGGGGGACTGCAGGCTCAGCATGCTATGCCAATCAGATCGGCTGCGTACCACCCCACACCCCACCACCACTGTCAGGAAGTCGGCCATCCACGACATCCTGAGACAGCAAAATGAGGACAGAGGGAAGGAGGGGCAGAGGGATTCAAGTTTGATGTAAGGGAGACCATTTTAGAAGAGTTTAAAGGGAAGCAATCTACGGCCACGGATAAGAGCTGAGAAGACGAAAGGGAATTAATTACACAAAGGGAAAGTACGGTGCGGTACGCTTTCTCTCGTTAAAAAAGTAAAGGTCTTCCTGCAATGTATGTCATCTTGCACAGTATGGCCAAGAACCATGCACATTGTGTGGCGTGTTTAGGGGAGAGAGAGAGAGAGAAAGAGAGAGAGAGAGAGAGAGAGAGAGAGAGAGAGAGAGAAAAGAGAGAGGCTTCAATAATGGTTCGGAGGGGCGTTTTCTCTCGTTTGTTTGCTTGTTTTCTATCTCAGTACAACAATTCGCGAGCGCGCGCATGTGTGTGTGTGTGTGTGTGTGTGTGTGTGTGTGTGCGTGTGCGTGCGTGCGTGCGTGTGTGTGTGTGTGTGTGTGTGTGTGTGTGTGTGTGTGTGTGTGTGCGCGCGTGCGTGCGTGTGCATTTGCAATTGAAACATCAAAAAATTAAAGTAGAGCTATCAAGAGTTGAGTAGTTCTCGTTCTCTTTTTAACAAGGGTTTGTATGCACCTTTACACAAAGAAACTTCCTCAGTTACAGGATATTGCAACAAAAGGCATACCCCCCCCCCCCCCCCCCCCTCTCCCATACACACCTGCATTCTCAGTCCCGAATATACAAACATATAAAGTGTTGATAAAAATGTAAGCGACACTCTGAAAATGGAAGTTGTGGACACGTTGAGACTCCATAATCGTAAATGGACAAACGGAATCATGCTCTTACTAAGGTTGCATAGCCTTAAATGTTTTGACGCTATCCTTAGGCGATTAATCATTCAATACAAAGCTTTTACAAATTCTTCCCATCCCACCCCCCCCCTCCCCCCACACACACTCTGATTCTCAGCCCCAAAACGTATAAAATGGTTGATAAAATTAGACGCAACACTCTGGAAAATGGAATTTGTGGAGAAAATGAGACTTCGTAACCGTAAATGGACGAATGGAATCGTGCTCTCACTCTACCTAAATTCGCATAGCCATAATTGTTTTGACTCTGTCCTTAGATGATTTACCATACAATACAAAGCTTTAGGCCTACCAATTTCTCCCCATCCCACCCCACCTCCAACACACACGCCACACACAAAATACGCACAATCACACACATACACACACACGCACATGCACACACACACACAGACTCTCTCTCTCATACACACACAAAATACGCACAATCACACACACACACACACAACACACTTCTCCTTATATACCATCCCTCTTTGTTGTCTTTACTGACACTCCTTCCTCCCCCCCCCCCCCCCCACTTTCTTCTCTCCCCACACCCCGCTCACTTTTTGACCATGACGTTGAACTTTTTGAGCTCACTCCAGAAAGGATCGTCCAAGTTGGAGATGAAGTTGACCACCAAAGGGCGGAAGGGTCGCGAGAAGTCGAACAAACGGCACGGGGTGCGGTCCATGAAGGCCAGTTTGATGTTGGGGGCAGTCAGTCCTTTGTATGCCTTGCGCCCCCTGTCCGCAGACAGCCCCGCCGCCATGTCTGGAAGAAAATCAGCAGAAATGGAGAACGTCACAGGTGAAATGGAATCAAGTAATTACTGTTGCGCCGAACAAAAGAGACAAAACGCATACACTGCAAAACCGTCGCGTTTCGATCTCTTTGGTCTTCTTCAGGCAAGACAAAACAACATTCAAGACAATGAAAACAAAGAACGAAAAATCAAACATTCCACGTTTACTTAACGTCCAATTTGAGGAAAAGACCAAAGAGGTCGAAACGCGTCGGGCTTTGTCTTGTAATTTCTAATTTGTCTCTCTCGTTCGGCGGAACAGTAATGTTTTCTTTCGAGGGCGGGGGTAGGAGATTACGACCAATAATTCATAATAACAGTATGATGGTCCAAGGGAAAGAACTCCATGGTCTAGCCGCATTTGGACCACATGCATTGAATGTTGTCTCCCGTTTTCTTTGGCTTCATTATATTGTTCTCGCACAACGGTGGTCTCTCATCTGTCAGTTCACGTTACATTACAAAGATATTGATCGATTTATCACGAATATTTGGCGTTCAAGCATTCATGCATCGTTCGACCGGGCACATTGAACTGCAGGCTAAAGCATAATATGCTTTATTATATGTGGATTAATGAAGTAAGTAAAAAGAAACGACTACAGCATTATCTTAAAGAGAATGTGATTGGATTGAGGCGCGCGCGCGCGCGTGTGTGTGTGTGTGTGGCTATGCATATCCTACATCGGAGGGGTGTGCACGTGCATGAAATATATGTACATGTTACTGTAGGTACGAATGCACGTGCATGCGAACGCGCGTGTGTGTGTGTGTGTGTGTGTGTGTGTGTCTGAGTGAATATGTACGTACATGCGTGTGAGAGAGAGAGAGAGAGAGAGAGAGAGAGAAGAAGAGAGAGAGAGAGAGAGAGAGAGAGAGAGGTGTGTGTGTGTGTGTGTGTGTGTGTGTGTGTGAGTGTGTGTGTGTGTGTGTGTGTGTGTGTGTGTGTGTGTGTGCGCACGCGCGATCACGCGGGCGTGTGTGTGATTGTTGAAGTGCATTTTGAGAGAGAGAGAGAGAGAGAGAGAGAGAGAGAGAGAGAGAGAGAGAGGGGGGGGAGGGAGGAGAGAGAGAGAGAGAGAGAGAGAGAGAGAGGGGGAGAGAGAGAGAGAGAGAGAGAGGGAGAGAGAGACAGAGACAGAGAGACAGAGGCGGAGCCGGAGATAGTCAACAACTGAAGACAGACCGACAGACCGACAGACAGACGTTAATTCTTACCCAGCAGGCTGGACCAGTTGAACGGACGGCGTCGGAACTTGAAATCCAGGTCCGCCCAGCTCTCGATCTGTCTTTCCAAAGAGGCGGCCACCAAGGTAGGCCCTAAGGAGGTCACGATCTTGAGGCCCACCAAGGCAGCCAGGGCGACCAAGTAACGGACCCAACCCATACACAGCCTCAATGCAGAATGCCAGACCTCTCCATACAAACAGAACACACCCTTGGGGGAAGGTCCTGTGGACGATTATCAGTCTCCGGGAAACTGTTTCACACACGCTAGAGATGGTCTTTCACAACCCTAGTGTCCAACTACTGTCGGGGGAAATGTCTCATCCGGGTCTGTCGCAGTCTCTTGGAGAAGGGAGTAGGCTGGAGTCATCATAATCGCTCACGAGTGTGACTGAATAAAGTCAAGCTGCGTTACACTTACAGTCAACAGTTATCACCTCCATCGTCCGAAAACTCAAAAAAAATTGTTGTCATTATTCGTCAAGGCAACAAATAGATTTGATGGCTGTTGCTGGGTGAAAGGTCAGAATGTTCTCACATGTCACGTGGCTCAGAATGCTGCAACGAATGAATCACTGGAAGTTTTTTTTTTTTTTTTTTTTTTTTTTTTTTTTTTTTTTTTTTAAATGGAAAGGGCACAATGCTCTTGGTGTTACAAACATCTATTGATCCATTAGATGGTTTCTGAAAACTGGGGGAAAAAATGAACATGTGAGACACGAACTGAAAACACAGCAAAACAACAACAACGATGACGACGACGACAACAAAAACAACAACAGCAACACACACACACACACACACACACACACACACACACACACACACACACATACACTATCACACACACACACACACACACACACACACACACACACACACACACACACACACACCACTTAGCCTATATTGCGTGTATCCCATAGGTTACTGATTCAGCACGCAAGCATGACAACATTATACGATCTGATAGGACTATGGGCGTTTGATCTTAGCCCCTGGATTTTACGGATTTTTGTAAAACTGTATACCATTACGAATGAATGCGTGGTTTGAACTTTTTGTGTCTTATTTCATCGACAATGTTTTTTTTCTCTCCTTGCATCTATTATTTATTTATTTTGATAGTTTTGTTTGCTTTTTGTGCCTTCTTACAAACCAATCAGCACAATGAAAATGTTTATGATGTTCAGCTACAAATGCGACCGTTTGGGCTGTATTTCACGTTTTTTTTTTACCCAACAATAATGTTTTACATGCAAAAGAGCTGCATTTCGTACTTTGCACTTTGCGGAGAAGGTACACGGTATGCACAAATTGTAAACCAATGAATTGACCGAATAATGAATCAATTAATCAATATAACGACAACGACGACGACGATGATGATAATGATAATGATGATGATGATGGTTATGATGATGATGATGTTGATGATGATAACACAATGATCTTTGTGTTGAGAATCAGAATATGGATCAATACAGAGAACAGGCCTAGTTACACACACACACACACACACACACACACACACACACACACACACACACACACACACACACACATAATATCTAGATCTAACATATGTTCACAAAACAGCATCACTGACAAATGGTCAATGATAACGTCAGAAAGAAACTGATTGCAAACTGAGGCGTCTGCAGGCGGAAATCTAAACAAATCTTAAATATTGATGTTAGCGCACCGCAAAAAAAAAAATCAACAACCGTGGAGAAACGAATCACAAGACAAAACACGACGCGTTTCGACCTCTTAGGTCTTCTTCAGGCAAGAAACGAACAATCAGGACAACGAGAATGAACGAGCAGTCACTTACCTTGCGCTGAAGTGGATGGAGATCAGTGATTGCTCGTTCATTTCGTTGTCCTGGGCGTTTTGTTTCTTGTCTGAAGAAGCCCTAGGAGGTCGAAACGCGTCGTGTTTTGTCTTGTGACTCGTTTGTCCACGTTTTTTATTTCTTTTATATTTTAGAAAGAAACGTCAACACTGCG
>CM031609.1:94632425-94637425 GCA_018398815.1 Conus ventricosus
CGGTCACTTATCCCCTCAAAACAGAAGAACGGTCACTTGTCCCCTCAAAATAGAAGAACGGTCACTTGTCCCCTCAAAACAGAAGAACGGTCACTTGTCCCTCAAAACAGAAGAACGGTCACTTGTCCCCTCAAAACAGAAGAACGGTCACTTGTCCCCTCAAAACAGAAGAACGGTCACTTGTCCCCTCAAAACAGAAGAACGGTCACTCTTCCCCTCAAAACAGAAGAACGGTCACTTGTCCCCTCAAAACAGAAGAATGGTCACTCTTCCCCTCAAAACAGAAGAACGGTCACTTGTCCCCTCAAAACAGAAGAACGGTCACTTGTCCCCTCAAAACAGAAGAACGGTCACTTGTCCCCTCAAAACAGAAGAACGGTCACTTCTCCCCTCAAAACAGAAGAACGGTCACTTGTCCCCTCAAAACAGAAGAACAGTCACTTCTCCCCTCAAAACAGAAGAACGGTCACTTATCCCCTCAAAACAGAAGAACGGTCACTTCTCCCCTCAAAACAGAAGAACGGTCACTTGTCCCCTCAAAACAGAAGAACGGTCACTTGTCCCCTCAAAACAGAAGAACGGTCACTTGTCCCCTCAAAACAGAAGAACAGTCACTTGTCCCCTCAAAACAGAAGAACGGTCACTTGTCCCCTCAAAACAGAAGAACGGTCACTTGTCCCCTCAAAACAGAAGAACGGTCACTTGTCCCCTCAAAACAGAAGAACGGTCACTTATCCCCTCAAAACAGAAGAACGGTCACTTATCCCCTCAAAACAGAAGAACGGTCACTTATCCCTCAAAACAGAAGAACGGTCACTTGTCCCCTCAAAACAGAAGAACGGTCACTTGTCCCCCCAAAACAGAAGAACGGTCACTTGTCCCTCAAAACAGAAAAACGGTCACTTGTCCCCTCAAAACAGAAGAACGGTCACTTGTCCCTCAAAACAGAAGAACGGTCACTTGTCCCCTCAAAACAGAAGAACGGTCACTTGTCCCCTCAAAACAGAAGAACGGTCACTTGTCCCCTCAAAACAGAAGAACGGTCACTTATCCCCTCAAAACAGAAGAACGGTCACTTGTCCCTCAAAACAGAAGAACGGTCACTTGTCCCCTCAAAACAGAAGAACGGTCACTTATCCCCTCAAAACAGAAGAACGGTGACTTATCCCCTCAAAACAGAAGAACGGTCACTTATCCCCTCAAAACAGAAGAACGGTCACTTATCCCCTCAAAACAGAAGAACGGTCACTTATCCCCTCAAAACAGAAGAACGGTCACTTATCCCTCAAAACAGAAGAACGGTCACTTGTCCCCTCAAAACAGAAGAACGGTCACTTGTCCCCTCAAAACAGAAGAACGGTCACTTATCCCCTCAAAACAGAAGAACGGTCACTTATCCCCTCAAAACAGAAGAACGGTCACTTGTCCCCTCAAAACAGGCGCAAACTGGATGCGGAATGTTGCAAATAGTAATGAGGAAAAAAAAGTGTACAGAGTTTTCAAAACAAAGATAAGTGAGTGAATGGATCAGAGAGGTAGAAAAACATTGGACTATATTACAGAGAGAGGGGAGAGAGAGAGAGAGAGACTCAAGACTCAAGACTCAAGATAATTTATTCATGATTAGGCCATTGCCCTCATGAAGGGGTGCTAGCAAGTACAATCACAAAAGCACCCTAAGGATACACACAGACATAACCAATATGTGTACATAACTATTCTAAGATATCATACAAGACCGCAGTTTAAACGCTTTAAGAAGATAAATCGACAAATTTCTGACTGTTTGTTCACAAGTACACGCCAAAAGAAGTGCTAATCTGAAGTGATTTGGGACTTTATAATACTTCAAAGGTATATACTGAGCTCTTAGTTTTTGCAGGACAGGACAACATAACACAAAATGAACTTCATTTTCTATCTCCTCTTTGCAGAGTTGGCATAATAAATCTGCATTGCAATGGGGTCGGTGACGATAATAGTGCACTGCAATTTCAGAAACACCGAGTCTGAATCTAGAAGTTACGTATTTTAAATGCCTGTCCAGATTCAACAATAAATAGGTTGTAACATTAGGCGCAGTGCAAAAGGATCTATACACGTTAAATCTTTCGCTATTACTCACATGATAATTCCATTCTTGCCATCTGCATGCAATCAGTCTATCTCTAAAAATCCGAAGAAAATCATCAATTGCATCAACACCTTGGTTCAGCCAGAGAGAGAGAGAGAGAGAGAGAGAGAGAGAGAGAGAGAGAGAGAGAGGAGAGAGAGAGAGAGAGAGAGAGAGAGAGAGAGAGAGAACTTAAGAACTTGGAAACATATCCTGGAAGATCACATCGGTCTCTCCTCTAGGCCATTCCCACGGAATACAAGAAGGGCACGGTGTTTAGAGTTCTGCAGTTGTTAAATACAGTAGATGACACATAGTACCTTTCCATCATGTCGTGTACTTAGTATACTGACATCTATTGGCTCTGCATTTGACAGAGAAAAAATTTCGGATATTTCCCAGAACATACAGACCTGTGTGAGCGTGCGTGCGTGCGTGAGTCAGTGTATGCGTGCGCATGTGCATGTGTATGTGTGTGTGTAACACAGGCAAAAAAAAAAAATCCATTTTTTGACCAAAAACGGACTCATGCCCTAGCGATCTCTCGCCGCAAGTAAAACGTGAACACTGAGCAGCCAATCCCTGTGGACCACATCGAGAAAGGAAGCTACATAGGAAACAGTGTGTTCTTTTAATCCATATAAAGATTGCGTTTGTCAGAAAACAAAGAAAAACTGCGTTTACTGAAATCAGTTTATGAAAAAGCAGTCATCCGAAACAGCACGAAAAGAGCATCCAAGGGATATAACCTTATATCAGAAACTATGCGTTCTTGCTTCTTATTTCCCTTGAATGTTACAGTCTCGACATTGGGGTAATTGAAAGATATGGAGGTTCTCTTTGGATTTAGAAAAAAAACAAAACAAAAAAAACAAAAAAACAAAAAACGGTCCTGGACGCAAAGCACTTTCGTTGGGGGTGATGTAGAACATATGAACAGCGGTGGAAATAGTGTTAGAGAGAGAGAGAGAGAGAGAGAGAGAGAGAGAGAGAGAGAGAGAGAGAGAGAGAGAGAGAGGAGAGAGAGGAGAGAGAGAGAGAGAGATTCATAACACAAGAGTGATGACTGCTCTTCCAAGCTTTCTGTGCCATTCTACAGCATTTTACTGAGGTACAACGTAAGACCACAACATAGTAACAATGGCAGGGAATGAAGTAATAATGTTAGGCATGATCACAACATTTACATTAATAATAACACCGATAGGAACAACAACAATGATAATAAAAATAATTGTTATGATAATACTGGTAATGATGATGTTAACGACAATAAGGACAACAAAAACAACAACATAATTAATGATAATCTTAATGATAATAATAATGATGATGATAATAAATGTATATTTGTATATATACATATGGATATTGTCTTCCCCTTAGAGACTATAAGCTTGCTGAAGGCTCAGTTTGAGAAGCATTTACTATTCCCCATTCACCCACTCAAGCACATACTGTTAGTTAGGCAGAACTATCTACCACTGCAGATATGAATGCTTATCTCCCCCTTTTTCTTCAATCTAAGACATAAGAGCAAGCTTTGTTTATAACTGAATATTTCCTTGCAGTCATTGCAACACTAAGCCGCTCTGTAAGTTGCTGGAATATATATATATATATATATATATATATATATATATATATATATTCAATAAACTAATAAATTCCAAGGATAAGTACCGCACCATTCCAGCAACTTACAGAGCAGCTTGGTGTTGCAATGACTGCAAGAAATATCAATAAACTAATGAATTCCAAGGATAAGTACCGAACACCATTCCAGCAACTTACAGAGCAGCTTGGAGTTGCAATTACTGCAAGAAATATTCAATTATAAACAAATATTCAATTATAAACAATATTAGTTTATTGTAATTTTAGTCCCTTGCGGATTCATTCCAGGAACTACTCCTCAGCTCTTGTGTCTTAAGAGGTTATCTTTTTACATTTTCTACTTTTCACAAGAAAATGTAGCTTGTTTTGCTCTTTCATGATTTTCTTTTGCTTCTTAGGTGGCACCTTTGGTTGGTTTTTTGAAAACTCAACAAACATACTGCGGTATTGCACACCAGCTTTTTCTGGGATAGCATTCTTCTTAAAACCGAAAAGGCAGAGGAGTCAAATTACCACTTTCCGCGGTCACTGAGGAGAAACATTCAGATTTCGAAATATCGGTGTCTGACCAGAAGTTATATGTTAGTAGGTTTTTTTCCCCATTGGAGATCGTCTCCCCCTTGGGGACTATAAGCTTGTCGAAGGCTCATTTTGAGAAGCATTTATTTTATTTTTCCCATTCACCAGATCTGAATGTTTATCTCCCCCTATTTCTTCAATCTAAGACATAAGAACAAGCTTTGTTGTTTATAATTGAATATATATATATATATATATATATATATATATATCCCAGTTTCCATTTCTTCATCATGGTTATATTCAAGATGAGTTCGTGTTTAAGTCGTCAGTATCAGCTATTTCACGGAGACGGTTGTTGAGAATACATGGTAGCGCTCTCCGGACGGGGAGACTCTTTCACCTTAGTTCTGCTATGAAGCAGTTATTGTTGTCCCTAAGAAACCTACAGGGTAACGTCCTGCGTATGTGAATTCAGATCAAGCATCACTGGACATCAGTGAAGACACTGAGTTGAATAACCGAACGTGTCTCCTGTGGTGGCTTAGCTCATGGCGACTTGAGGGTGACCACTCCGTGGAGAGTGCGGTGCTGAGGATCTGACTGGACAAAGCTGTGTGTGGCTGCATTTTTATTGTTGTTGTTGTCCGTCCAGACGACGAAGACCATCCTGGGATCGGGAGTGAGTGCGTAGATGGCTGGTCAGGTCGATCTGCGCCCGGAAAGATCTATCACAGTACGGTCGGGGAAT
>CM031609.1:94647425-94649925 GCA_018398815.1 Conus ventricosus
AGAATGACAAGCGGGCAGGAGGTAGTAGGAAACAGACACACACACACACACACACACACACACACACACACACACACACACACACACACACACACACACACACACACACACACACACACACACACACACACACGCACACACACACACACACACACACACACACACACGTACTCATATAAGACATACTTATTAAAACTAAACAAAATAACATACATGTGCATTTCAAGTACAAAAACACTTTCTAAATAGTCAGGTACATACATAAGGCAAAGAGGGTGGTGGTGGTTGGTGGTGGATTTATGGTGGAGTATGCAAGTACTGGCACATAAGATGGTTGAAATAATGGTGTTTGAAGGTTGATATGTATTGGCGTTGTTTGGTTGATTCAGGGAGCGAGTTCCATTGACAGGAACCTGAAAATGTTAAACTGGATTTGAACAATGACATGAAGTTTGGGTAGAGGCCATGAGGAATTTATTGAGAATCTGTGAACTAATGTTGAGGGTGCCTTCCCAGACACAATCTTGTGCATTATGATCCCTTTGTTGTATTCTAATCTCAGACTTAATGGGAGAACTTGAATCTTTTCATAGTCCGAGTCCAGAAGACTACTGCTTTTTAGGAGGACTAATCTGAGTGCTCGCTTGTGTAGGCTTAACAATGGTTTGAGGGTGTTAGCACTAGCACAGTCCTATAGAGTAGATCCACAGTCTATGTATGATTGAATATGAGACTGGAAAAAGAGCTTGCGTGAATGCAGGTCGAGGAAGCGTTTGATTTTGGAGAGTTGATAAACTTTCTTTTGAAACTTTTTTGCATAGTGAGGTTATGTGAGCTTGCCAACTCATATTGTTATCAATTGTTATTCCTTGCACTTTGAGGTATGTAACCTGTTCAACGGGTTCATTTTTAAGATGTACAGGAGGAAACTTAATAGTGAGATTTTGTCTTTTTTGCCTGGTTGTGATAAGCATGTATTTACTTCTTTTTTTTTTTATTTTTTAGGGTGAATCGATATGTGATTTAGTTCAGTCCATTTGACGAGGTCATTCGCACTTTCTTGTGAAGTGTGTGCAAGAACAGTAACAAAAGAATGATTTGTGTGGATTGTTGTATCATCAGCAAAGAGTTCACAGGTGGATGTGATATGGAGAGGTAAATCATTGATGTAAATTGTGAACAGTAAGGGACCCAGGATAGAACCTTGTGGAACGCCATAGGAAAGTGTTTGAAATGAAGAGAAAGTTGTATTAATTTTTACACATTGTTGCCTATTTGTGAGATATGAGTGAAAAAGCGTAAGAGTTTTTGTGGATAAGCCATACAATTTTAATTTCTAAGTAGAAGGTTATGGTCTATCACATCAAATGCTTTTTAAAAATCAATAAATCAATATCTGTTGTTGTTAATGCTATTTAGCCAGTCATCAACCAGGTTGATTAGGGCTGAGTGGCATGAATGGTTGTGTCGAAACCCGGACTGTCTTGGGTGAAGCAAGTGGTATGTATTAAGGTGATGTATTGTGTGCTTGATTATGTGTTTTTCCAAAGGTTGGGAAATAGTGGAAGTGGTCTGAGAGAGAGAGAGAGAGAGAGAGAGAGAGAGAGAGAGAGAGAGAGAGAGAGAGAGAGAGGAGAGAGAGGGAGAGAGAGAGAGAGAGAGAATACGAATACGAATACAAATACGAGATCGAATAGTTTAATGTGGTTTAGGTATTCCAGGCCCATTCACATAAGTATTGGTAAGTAAGGGGTGGGGGAAAGGGGAGGGAGTAGGGAAATGGGCGACGGGGCAGATGAAGGGGGAGGGGAGAACGGAAAGGGGAGGGAGGCACGTACAATAAACGTATGTCGGAAATAACAGGACAACCGGCTTTTATAAACGTTCATCGAGTCATGGGTTCCATATCGCGGTATTCATCTACAAAACGACACTGGGACTGCCCATCTCATTCAGTCATGGGCATAATCCACATATGACCGAAACAGTACGTTGCAACAGTCAAGATGGGCCCTGTAGCTTTCCATTGTCAACTTCTGTTCTCAAGTTGGAGGGGATAACTATGTTGCACTTCATTGCAGGCACTGAGGAGACTGTTCAGTGTCTGTTGCACTTCATCGCAGGCACTGAGGAGACTGTTCAGTGTCTGTTGCACTTCATCGCAGGCACTGAGGAGACTGTTCAGTGTCTGTTGCACTTCATCGCAGGCACTGAGGAGACTGTTCAGTGTCTGTTGCACTTCATCGCAGGCACTGAGGAGACTGTTCAGTGTCTGTTGCACTTCATCGCAGGCACTGAGGAGACTGTTCAGTGTCTGTTGCACTTCATTGCAGGCACTGAGGAGACTGTTCAGTGTCTGTTGCACTTCATCGCAGGCACTGAGGAGACTGTTCAGTGTCTGTTGCACTTCATTGCAGGCACTGAGGAGACTGTTCAGTGTCTGTTGCAGTTCATTGCAGGCACAGACGAGACTGTTCAGTGTCCTCGCTCTTTCCCACAG